>CM042541.1:27012500-27320000 GCA_023630585.1 Cranoglanis bouderius
TTGAGTAAAAAGGTGTTTTGAGTAGAAAGGTGTTTTGAGTTCATTAGCTGTTTAGAGTCTTCTCAGAATAAATTCTTTATTCTAATATTTTGAGATACTGGATTTTTGATTTCCATGAGCTGTAAGCCGTAATCATCAAGATTAAAACAAAAAAAGGCTTGAAATATTTCACTTTATGTGTAATGAATCTAGAATTTTTTAATTAAATTAGAGAAAAAAACTAACTTTTCCATGATATTCTAATTTTTGAGATGCACCTGTACACTAAATTAAATTTGATATAAAATTGACCTCTTTGCTTTGACCGTCACAGACACTGTGTGCACATTTTTATTGTGTTTTTTGGTCCAGTGTGTTGATATTGTATGTTTAAGTGAAAAAAGAACGATCGGGTCATATTGGCTAGGTTGTGCTGAAATTAGGCAAACTCAAAAGTCTCATATCTCATGTGTTTTTCCCCTCTGTTCCTACATAACATAAAGGCTAAAGGTCTGTCTAGGCGGAGCACTTTGAGCCAAAACTGGAGTTAAAAAGGAAGCATTAGCAGGAGGAGTGCTATGTGTCCTGCAAGCCAAATGACTTCACACACAATAAGGGTGGGACACGCTGCTGGACATGATGGAGCCAGTGCTCCTGTCATGTTTTCCGTTAGCTCTGCACTGTCGAGTTTGTCCTGTCTCTTACATCCTTTCATTCATCCTATTTCATCAGAAACACATATAATTAATTTGAGGCTAATTTGATTAAAATCAGCTTTTATTTACAGCAGATGCACTGCTATGGTCTCGATTTAAAACTGCTTATAATACTAAAGCGTTCTCGTTGAAAGGAGTTAGAGGTCGACAATACGTGACTAAACTATTCGATCGAATATGTATCATACGTCCTTCAAAATATCCCACAGCAATCCAGATCTTGCTTATGAACTCGATTTAACATTAAAGCCACGATTGCATCCACTGATAATTCCACTGGAGGTGATGTGAACGTGGTCTGCGTACCTCCTACAGGCATGACGCATACTGTATATGATCCACTCACAGAGCCGAAGAGGTGAATGTCCAAACCACCCTTACACTACATCGATATCGACGAACCCCATCACGGCTAATAGTTTTCGACTCTAAGCCTTCATTAGGATCGAGTCCTTGATATCCCATTAGCACTAATAGCTCTCTCGGGTGTTTGATTACATCAAAAGCCTGAAGTTTGGCTCAAAGAGAAGTGAAGAAAAGTACCTAGGACTTCTTTCAATCCATTTATGAACCCTTAAAAGGCTTTCTTAAAAAATATTTTATATATTTGTCGCATAAGTTGACCTGTCGTGTCACTGCATAGACTGAAGATTGATTGGAAACTTCAGTGCAAACTGCCAACTTGGCACTTAGAGCGTCTGGCGGGTGTCTGATGGCGTATGAAATCTGTCAATCTAGAAATAATAGGTTGTTAACTTCAGAAAGACGTGTCAGTTAACTGGCTGAAAAAAGATTCCTAGCATTGGATGTTTTGGGGATGGTAGCAGTGGTCAGGAGAAGGACAGGAAAATTAGCTCCCGCTGATCCACCATGGACCAGGGGTGGGCAATATGATCAAAATATCATACCACGATACTTTTGGTTTAATATCCTACAAAATTTTGGACATTACGAACACCAAGAAACAGTGAAAATGAGAGAAGCTAAAAAAATGTTTTCAGTACTTCAGCAGATTTCAAGATTCAGTACAAATTTACCTGTCGATATCCGCGAGAAATATCGTCCTAGAAAAGTGTGTCATGACATATTTTATTTGAGATTGTACCTATATTGTCATATTGCCCAGACCTACCATAGACTACGTTACACTGAACGCATCTTCCAGCTAATTATTTTACTACAAATCTCATGTTTTATTAACATCACCATTACCACTAAAATAAGTTTTCCCATTAATATTTTTCATGTTATTTGTGTACTAATGTAAAGACTGTAAACATTGTGTATACGTGCCTGACAAAGCTACAGCCTAAAAATCATACACCATATGCAGTTATTCAAACTATGACATCATGACAATCTAAATAATACTATAATACAGTATTTAGTAGAATAATTAATATATAATACAAAATTACCATTCTGTGTACAGAGCCCTCCACTAATATCGGCCCCCTCGGTAAATATGAGCGATGAAGGCTGTGGAAAATCATCTTTATTGTTTAACCTTTTGATCTTTTGTTAAAAAAAATTCACAAAAATACTCTGCTCTCATGGATATCAAACAATTGCAAACACAACACAGGTTTATAAAAAAAAAAAATTGTTAAATATAGGTGTGCAACAATTATTGGCACCCTTTTAGTCAATACTTTGTGCTACCTCCCTTTGCCAAGATAACAGCTCTGAGTCTTCTCCTATAATGCCTGATGAGGTTGGAGAATACATGGCAAGGGATCTGAGACCATTCCTCCATACAGAATCTCTCCAGATCCTTCACATTTCCAGGTCCTCGCTGGTGGACTCTCCTCTTCAGTTCACCCCACAGGTTTTCTATGGGTTTCAAGTCAGGGGACTGGGATGGCCAGGGCAGGACCTTGATTTTGTGGTCAGTAAACCATTTTTTGTGTTGATTTTGATGTATGTTTTGGATCATTGTCCTGCCAGAAGATCCAACCACATTTGAATCTTTCTGGCAAAGACAGTCAGGTTTTCATTTAATATCTGTTGATATTTGATAGAGTCCATGATGCCATGTATCCTAACAAAATGTCCAGTTCCTCTGGCAGAAAAACTGGCCTAAAACATTAAAGAGCCACCACCATATTTAACCGTGGGCATGAGGTACTTTTCCATATGGCTACCTCTCTGTGTGCTCCAAAACCACCTCTGGTGTTTATTGCCAAAAAGCTCTATTTTGGTTTCATCTGACCATAGAACCTGATCCCATTTGAAGTTCCAGTAGTGTCTGGCAAACTGAAGACGCTCGAGTTTGTTTTTGGATGAGAGTACAGGCTTTTTTCTTGAAACCTTTCCAAACAACTTGTGGTGATGTAGGTGACTTCGGATTGTAGTTTTGGAGACTTTCTGACCCCAAGACGCAACTAACTTCTGCAATTCTCCAACTGTGATCCTTGGAGATTTTTTGGCCACTCGAACCATCCTCTTCACAGTGCGTATAGACACATATATAGACGATATAGACACATGTCAAATTCCAGGTCGATTCATTACATTTCCAGTTGACTGGAACTTCTTAATTATTGCCCTGATGGTGGAAATGGGCATTTTCAATGCTTGTGCTATATTCTTATAGCCACTTCCCATTTTGTGAAGCTCAACAACCTTTTGCCGCACATCACAGCTATATTCCTTGGTCTTACCCATTGTTATGAATGACTAAGGGAATTTGGCCTGTGTGTTACCTCATATTTATACCCCTGTGAAACAGGAAGTCACAGTTGAACAATTTCCTGTTCCTAGTCACCCAGGTGTACTAAAAAAAAAATGTAAAATATCAATGGGAATATACTTCAAATATATTTTTCTCACATGAATTCATAGGGGTGCCAATAATTGTTGCACACCTATATTTAACAAAGATTTTTTTTTTTTGGATGAACCTGTGTTGTGTTTGCAATTGTTTGATATCCATGAGAGCAGAATGTTTTTGTGAATTTTTTAAACAAAAGATCAAAAGGTTAAACAATACAGATCATTGTTCACAGCCTTCTTTGCTCATATTTACCAAGGGTGCCAATATTATTGGAGGGCTCTGTATATCTTATAGCACTAATCCATGCTGGGGTGCCTGATGTTCTGATGACGATTACAATGTTTAATTTATTAATGAACAAGACATCGCACTTTTTAACTGTTTATAGTTACATTGAATGTTCAATGAACAAGTTAGTTCCTGTTAACGCTTACATTACAGCAGCTACATGCAAACAGTTGTTCCCTCACAAGCTTATTTAAGTTATTAAGACAAAGAATAAACACAACCTTCTGACTGTTATAAGGCCCTGACACTGGAGACTCCTTCCATAAACAGAAGATTTCACCATATCAACAATTATATGTTTTTCTTAGTTAAAAAACAACAACACTTCAGCCCTAGGTGATGGTGGGACGTCTTCTAGAAACTATATCATATTAGAACTAGCACGTTAATATAAATCATTTTTGGTACAGCCGGAACTCCTGTCAGATCTGCTGTCATGGAAATCTGATGCATCCGAGCTGTGGCACTGCACATTCGAAATGAAATGACTTGGAGTGACACATTCCAGATGTATTCCAATACTGCTGGGCTTTTTCAAGCTTCAGCTACTTAAAAGGCCAGATATAACATGGCAGCCGCACAACGGATGCCTGAAATATGTTTGGGCAGCTTGAACACAATTCCAACCCTTGTCTTTGATGCACCATGGGAACCACCCTCTCAGTCAGTTGGTTTAGTCCACTGAAAGGGAAATTCTGTCCCAGTGATATCATCAGTCTGAAAAAGAGAACTAGCTAGCTCCTTTCTGTGAACTGAAAATTATTTTTATTGTAGTTGTTGCAGGGTTTTTTTTGTTTGTTTGTTTGTTTGTTTGTTTTTTTTTGTAATGCTTGACTATTTATATACTATTTATTACACTTCTGTAACTTATTTCTAACTGGCAACACATTGAGTTTGGAGTCAACTCTACAGCAATGTTGATTACAAGTAAGTGAAACATTTTAGTCTGTGTCATTATTTTTATTTAGTTTGGTGGCTGTTTAAAAAAAACAAAGACGGATTAATGTAAAAAGAAATGCCTGGAATATGTTTCAGAATAGGTTGCAGACAGATTATTTGTTTATTGGAACCTAAATTCTAAACAAAACGGGGTTAAATTTACACAGAAGAACGGCCCTGATGTTCAGAACGTGTGTATTCGGGATGCTTTTTTGGATCACTGAAGGAGCAGGTGCAAGAATTTAATGGCTTAATGAAATAGAAATGTGTGAGGGGGGGGGGGGGGGGCGGGGGGGGGGGGGGGAAAAAAAGTAGGCAAACAAATGTGAACTGAAATGATGGAGGGTTTTTTTTTTGGACCTTTGGTCAAAAATGTTGAATGCTCATGAGAATTTGTCACTAAACGTGTGGCTCGATATACACACACACTATACAACGTATGATACAAGAATAGAAGGAGAATAAACATGATTTAATTTATACATACAGCCATTGTGTTAACATGTTTACAGTAATCTCTGTTTATATTCCACCCAGTGTATGCTGAGCTGGTGTGATCATTGTAAATGTAAATTAGAAATCCAAGCTTCAGAAAGAAGGTGTTCTATGCTACGAGAAGCACCGGAGCTCCTCTGTCCACACTGGCGCGCGTTCAGCCGAGTGTTGTTAGCAACGAGCGGTATCAACAGGGCATGCAAGCAATTACACGTATGACCTAATGCTCCTCTACCAACAGACCTGACGAGAGCAAAAGGCGCCCGTTTTGCGCCCAGATCGGACTCGTCACCGATGAAACTGTACATGAGGTAGAAAGAGAAAGAACAGCTGGAAAGAAAAGACCATGGAAAATGTCGTATATATATTTATACAGCTCAGAAACCCTCTGCGCCATGTCAGGGGTATTCATCGGACCATTAAGGAGCCAATGAGCTGTCATCGTAATTAAGCTGTTTATCTTTTTCTGTCCTTCTCTATGACATCACACCGAAGGTTATTCTTGATATAAGGTTGCGACAGCTATTAGTGAGGGTCGGTACTCTCGGTTAAAACTGGTCTTGATTGACATCCTTGGGTCTACCAAAATTTATTTTTGTCAAGAGTACCAACCCTCACTAAACAGCTTTTTGTCCACCGTTTTGTAAAATAAAATAAATAAGGTGGCCTCAAGCAAAAATAAGCTGCTGATCACTTTACTTCACTTTACGTTTTCTTGGAGTCTAAGCATTATTTTAAAGTTTATGTTGCTTTGCTACTGGAAATGCGTGAGCCGCGTTTTGGTCATTTCCCACTATTTATTGGTGTGGCTTTTTTCTTTTTTCTTTTCTTCCAGAATCCACGATTCTGAATCAACAGAATGTTCTTGTAACTTCCGTAAACTTAATTTCATTCACGTTTCAGCTCCCCCAACCCCTAAAGCTCCCCACTCTCTCTCGAACATCAAATAATCTCAAATTAAGCTCAGACAAAATGATCCCCAGTTGCGAATTGTACAAGCCGTCAGCTAAACACCTGCGTCTTTACTTTGCGTATTCTTATTATACTCGTGTCTAGCGAAATCGTTTATAGCATTTTTTTTTTTTTTTTCCGAGGCTGCAAAGAACAGCGGCGGTTTATTGGGTGCCTTCAAGATGGAGTTGCTGAACATTGCGTCTTGTTTATTTCTGTGAGCATGATGGTTGGATGTTAATTAAGTGTTTATTTTTGTATGTGTAGAGAGGATGCAGCTTGGGAGTACGTATCACCCTGAGACAAGACCCTCCCAGGCCATTCAGAAACTTGTAAACTTGTACAGGCTTCTAGACTGGGAGGAGTACAATTGCACGCTACATCTGTTATCAGCTTCCAAAACCTAAAAAGCATGACTTCCTGTAGGGCCGCCCAGAGTATTTAGAAAAGGAAGTGGCTGTATGAAAGGACAGGCATGTGATACCATCGCACATATGATTTGCACGCAAGAGTTCTGGCTATAGAACATCTTCTTCATGGATAGGGGCTGTAGTTGTAGTTGTTGTGTGAATGTGCAGAATAAAAGCAAAGCGAGAGAGAGAGAGAGAGAGAGAGAGAGAGAGAGAGAGAGAGAGAGAGAGAGAGACTTCTCCTCAGTGATTACTGAAAATGCATGCATTAAAAATGCGACGTAGCCTGAAGTTAATACGGGGTACATCGGCTAATGTTATGGTGATTTGACTAGCAACATGATGAGTAGTTTGCATTTTGCAAACCACCAATTTAGTACATAAGCACTTGCTATTTTTGCATAAGCTCAAATATTTATGCTACAGTTATGTCAAATGAACAAGTTGTTAAGGTCTGGCAGCTTAACACTAAACATAATGGGCCATTACATCTATGGACAAACCTACGGTGTCCTTCTTATATTAAATATTCCATATCAAATTTGACAGCTGGAGATGCAACGTAGGAGGTTCCACCAAGGTCCAGTCACACAGACACTGAGGACTTAGGTGTCCTCATAACTAGTTACGCCAATGCTCCACATCCCTGTTCTTTCCTTATTTGTCCAATTCTGAGCCATCTCTAAGCTGCACCATGACATTTATTAAGGCTGTTCAGATCAGATGAGGTGAAACAACACTGCTCGATGAAGCTGCACCAGCCACATCCAGCATGGTTCTACATACAGCATACAGCTCTTGCATTGAGAGCCACAAAAACCCTCAGACTGTTTACATATCGGAGCCATCTGTGCTATGTAGCTCCCGGTCCAGCTGTCTTCCCTTGACCCTCCGGTCGCCTATGGGAAAGACAGAAACTGCCCCAGGCACTGAGGTTTTATGGCTCACCAGCCAGTATGGAGAAAGGATTTGTTTCTACCATCTGTTCCTTGCTGTGCTCTGTTAGAAAAGAATCAGAAAAGGTGAAAGTAAATGGGTGGCAGATGAATTTGGAGTTATTTGGCAAGGTAATCTAGCTGCTTCTCTGTTTCTCCATCCATCACAAAAAGAGAGATGAATTCAAATCGAGCAAATTATTCAGTGTCACCTCAACAACAATCCATGGGAAATTCCTAAGAAAGAAGACGTTTCTTTCGCATTCAGAAATATCGCTAATGTTTGCCTGGTGAAAACAGAGCAATCAAAAATGACTCACTTTATTTGTTTGTCTTTTCAGAAATTGAAGCAAAGGAGGCTTGCGATTGGCTCCGAGCCGCCGGCTTCCCTCAGTATGCACAGCTTTTCAAAAGTAAATATTTATTCGCAAAATTCCTTGTTATAATTAATTGTGGCAACAATCACACACTTTCGAATGAACAGCAAACAATGTTTGACATGTAATTCTGTCTGACGTCTAGATTGCCACATTCCTATTGACATAGACTGGGTGAAGAGTGATCATGAATTCCTGGATAGTGACACATTAGACTCTCTCTGCAGGTGAGTTTATGTTTTTCTGGATTGTATTTTTCATGAGATGGGAATTTGGGGGATATTACAGTACGGATTTCTGAGACATTCATGCTTTATTTTGCACATAGGAGACTAAACACCTTAAACAAATGTGCGGAGATGAAGCTGGACCTGAGCAGATTCAAACGACGAGTGAGTTTTTGAGAGAATTTGAGTTGAGAATAAATCTTCACACCATGAAACAAACTTTGTTTTCTACATCCTAATCCAGGACCTACTGACATGCACTTGGGTCATTTGTTATTTTTTCAATCTAGGGTGAAGTGGATGACGATGTGGAGCCCTGTGCCATCAGCTCTAAGTGGTCCTACGACCGAAAAAGTAGGCGCTGGATACGTACAGATGGTATGGACTTTCTGCCATCTGTGGACAGCGCTATCTCAAGGTCTGAAAGCTGTGAAGCTTCTCTGTCAGACAGCAGTGAGCACCATGAGATTCTCTCCATGCACAGCTCCAGCAGTGCTGACAGCGATGGAGGTGGTGCCACCTTCAAAACGTCTGAAGATCCTGAGACAAGCCGAAGCTCCTCTAGATGCTCCTCCACCTACAAACACTTGTCCCCAGACAGCTCCTACAGTGGACCTCCATCTCCAGGAGAGCCTCAAAACTTCAGCAGTGAAGAGCGTTTCCCTGAGAGGCCTCCTCTGAAGAAGGGTCAGAGCCTTCTTCGCAAGATGGACAAACTCCGACTCCGAGGGTCAACACTACGGCCCCATGCCCAAGGTGGGAAATCAAGGTCAGTCATAAGCAGTCCTGTACTACAGGAGGGTCATGAGAAGGACAAGCATGAGGATCTCCACCATCTTAACATTTCAGGGCTCCCAGATAAGGCATGTAGCCCAATATCCTGTGCACCACCTTATGGCTCCAGCAGCAGTCCCTCAGAGAACAGCAGTGCAGTCAGTACACCCAGTCCAGTCACCAAGGTTCGTAGTAACTGTAAAAGACAGAACATTCAATCGTCCCAGGCAAAACAAGCCTGTGTTAGTGAGCAGGGGCTCCCCAACCAACGCACTCTTAATGGTAACCCCATCTTTGAGATCCCACAGGGTCACAAGCCAGGCACTTTTCCCACTATTTTGCACAATACTGTGCTGTCACCAATTGATAACACCTCCGTCAACTGGAGGACCGGAAGCTTTCATGGATGCCATCGCCGTAGATGTCGAAGCAGTACATCCAAAGACCAAGAACCACCATGCAGTCCTCTGGCGGCACATGACCATCGTGTTAGCATTTATGACAATGTCCCAGATCATTTGCATATTATAGAGGACGATGTGTTTTCAGCCTTGGATAGTGTAATGGAACGTATCACTGGACTACAGCAATTGGTCACTTCATGGACAGACAAACTGCCTGAGGATGGAGATTCAGATTTCTCCCACTCCAACTCTCCTTCCCCTTCTTCTCTGATTGACATCCACCTTGAGATCAAAGAGCAGAGTGAAACGGACCAAACTGGCCCAAAGCAAAATTACAACAAAATCTCACAGGCATGGTCACATACAGTCCAATTCCCTTGGTAAGATACAATTACACCACCTTTTGGAAGATTTTAAACAGATCTGATCTGCTGCATTTCAATAGCAAATAATGCTGTATGGTTTTGCACATTTCAGTGCTCAGAAGCTTCACTGGTGCAGTGAACAGATCTTAACACGTAGCCCCACCACCCGAGCCATCGAGTCCCAGCTTGCCCCATGTGTTTCCATGCTGCAGAGACTGAGTCTGCTCAGACTGACTGTTCTGATGGACCAACACTCACCCTTCAGCAAGCAAGGATGGAACTGGTAAGTTGAGCTAAGGCAGATACAAAAAGGATGAAGGAGCTGCTAAAGAACAAATGTTATAATGTGTGTAGGAGTGAGAGAGACCAGGTTTAGAGAATTATTCATTGTTTATTTATGGAAACACCCCATTTACCCGACAAATACACATGTAACCTTGGTTCTCTGACTGAGCTGATGACCACCAGAGCAGTTGCCTTTGGAACTACTGGAGTTTTCCTGTTTGATTGTTTCCTTGTCAAGTGCTAATAGCAGACCTAGTTACCATGACCAGGCTATTCACGTTAACCCGAGTCCAAGTAGCGCTGGCGGTCCTCCACTCGCATACGTAACCTACCATTCTACTTTTTTTCATTCCAGACCACCAAAGAGTTTCTTTTGGTGGAAACTATTGGAACACTCATAAATACTGCAAACACCATTATTTATTGAGACTCAAATATCACTCAAGTATCAATACTACTTCCTGTTGAGGAAGAGAATCACTCAAGGTGCTGATATTGTATTCTTTTGATGATAAGAACTCAACTTTCAAGGATGTTGATATGCTGACGCCTTATTTTTCCATTTTACTTTCACTTTCAGGTTTTACATTTGACCCCATGCTTACTGAAAGCTCTTCTGATCTGCATTCAATATGAAATGCTAGATTTGTACGCCAGATGAGTCTATGTCGTCAACTCTGAACCACCTATTTATTACCCGGTTGCCTTACAAATTCACTAGATGGTAGCCTACAGGATAAGACAGGTGTGCTAGCCCCTCGAATTCATTTTGTTTGCGGCTATTTCGTTAATAATGTCGTCCTGCAACGCCCACATGAATGGTCACGAACTGCTGCTGATCATTTGCCTTAATGATTTCGCTTAGTAGGAATAATATGAATATGAAGGCCATGCACGTGGTCTAAAAGCACGTCAGGCACGTTTCAGTCAGCATGAGGTTTCTGAATGATCCATCAGTCAGTAACCTTGAGCATTTTTGTGCTCGATAAGTAAACATGAGCGTTTAAACTGGATGGAAAAACAAATGAGGGAATAATAAAGCATTCGACATTCTAAGTTCCTGTGCCGAAACTGGAATAATACTGATTGCTTAAAGCAAAAAGGACAGCGTAATTGACTTTTTGAGGGGAAAGTAATGGTCTATTTGTTTTAACAACCATTGGGCTAAGTACAAACGAAATAACCTTGTTAAATCCCCCAACCATACCCAACACACACACACACACACACACTGTATTCAGTATTCCGCACAGTCAATTCTGTGTATGATCCTTGATTTCAGATAAGTCTTGTCTGCTGCAGTCCAGTGACTTCTTCCTCTCTTTTCATTTCTAAAGAACAATATCAGCTGCTGTTTACAAAGCCACAGAAAGTCAAGAGATGTTTCTGCCATGTTTAGCCAGTAGTGGAACATCACTGGGATAATGGAATGAAGAGGATACTGACATTGTCTTTTTAATTGAATTCAAATGCGTAATTTGATGCTAAAGAGCGTTAGGCTGAAATGGAAATGAAAGTATAATGAAAAGCTTTGCTAGCTCTGATATCAATGGAAACCACATTAGATGAAAATTGAACATTCAGTGTTGGAAGGGTGGGCTAGTTCCTGGCATCTGAGACTTGACTTTAAGTTTTATCTGAATAAAATTATGAGAGGTGCATAGCTTGTGAGCACTGCAGTCGAGTTTCCGAGTTAATCAGATCAGATCTTTGCAAAAATCTCTATCAATGAAGGTCTGAAATTTCTCATGAATTCCTCATAAACACTTCAATATTTACCCAATATATTCGGTGCTCCAAATATTCATATCTGTGTCTAGGTTTTGTTGTTCTTCTTTTATTTGATTTATTTTAAATATGAATATAGTTGATCTCTTTCGCAAAATATAACCAAACTCGTAGCCTAATTGAAACCACCATGATCCTGACCAGGTAGTTAAGGAGAAATGAATAAAACCTAAATGTAAATGTGATGTACAGAGACTCACATTCATGTTAATTAATGTAGTGTTTATTTGTCTCTCAAACTTGACCTTGAAATCTGACAACTCGCTCACCCCTGCAAGCTTCATACAGTATCTGACTGTATGTAGTCCCTTGCTGCACATGACTACTCTCAACTAAAATAAAACGTCTTATATTCATATCTGTATTTGTTTAACTCATTTCTTTACTATCAGTTTCCTCACGTCTTTAAACACTCGAGTAAGCAGAAGTAGAGAAGAGAGAGCGCTCTCCACCAGACAAATGAAATGTCAAACAAGAACACTCACAAGCTTTAGTGAAGCGGTCCAGAAGAGATTCTTCTTGATATCTTTCCAAGAACATTATGCAATACTAAAACTTTTTTTGTAGCCCACAGTCATGTTTGATATGCAACAACCGAACATCGTGTGTTTTTCCACCGTAGGACAGTCCCGAAAGTCTACAGAAAGATGAACGCTTCAGAGCACAAGAACAGGAAGGTGTTTGGTGTAGCTTTGCTTCAGAGTGTTCAGCGGTCAGGAAAACCTCTACCTCCAAGCATCCTCAGAGCAATGGAGTTCCTTAAGACTGAATGCCTGGATCAGGTGAGATCCTCAGTATGTCATCCATGAATAAATTTCATGCTAGAAGAAGAAACCTTTGCCTAGTCCGAAGGCAGATAAGAGCATTGGGCTATTTTTAGGGTCATATGGTCTTCATCATACATGCTTTATAATTTCTGTTCAACAGGTTGGCCTCTTCCGGAAGTCTGGGGTCAAATCTCGAATTCAGTATCTAAGGGACATGATTGAGGCTGACCCTGACGGCTTTTCCTTTGAGGGCCAGTCTGCGTTCGACGTAGCCGACATGATAAAGCAATATTTCAGAGACCTACCTGAGCCCATTTTCTCCAGCAAGCTGTGCGAGAGTTTCCTGCACATCTACCAGTGTAGGCATTCCTAAGCAGACCTCCTTCCATAGTGTATCTTAAGAATATTTATCATGAGAATTCCAAAATACGTTGCACGAAGCTTCACTTATAGAAGGACACTTATATTTCTGGAGATCTAGTCTGATTTCTTTCATCCTTTCATCCACCACAGACTTCCCAAAGGATCAACAGTTCGGAGCAGTCCAGGCAGCCATCTTCCTCCTGCCTGATGAGAACCGAGAAGCTCTTCAGTGCCTCCTTTTCTTCCTCCATGAAGTGGTGGCCTGTGTGGAGGAAAACCAGATGACCCCGACGAATATTGCTGTTTGCTTGGCCCCCTCTCTTTTCCATCTCAATGTCCTCAAGAGAGACAGCACCAGCAGCAGGTCTTTGACATTTTCTTTAATATATATATATATATATATATATATATATATATATATATATATATATATTATATATATATATATATATATATATATATATATATATATATTTACAAATATTGGACATTGTCTGATAATCTAGCAATTTTATAAGTCAGATGTATTTTATTAAATTAATAAGTAGTTGCCTCTTTCTTAAGTAGGTCTGCATTTCCCAGAAGCACTAAAACCTTATTTTAGGGTAGCTCTCACAATAAATGTATCAATCCCCTGCAAAAATCCAACTTCTATGATCAAGCAGTACTTATGTAACAGAGTGCCGTTATTGACTCATACGCAACACCACATCTGGCTTAAATCTATCCCAGATAAGCGAGATGTTATATTTGCGGTCCATTTTAGTGTAAAGCTTGACTCTGAATATACAAAAGAGCAGCATGAATGAAAGAGAGAACGATTTTAAACTGGATTCGTTTTCAGTTTTCTGCCTACAGCTCAGGTCATAACATACGCCTTGCAGAATCTGTAAAATGTTAATATCATAAAATTGCATGTTGATTTTTTTTTATTTAGTACTACCCTGAATAAGCTATTTCACATATCAGATGTTGACATATAGTCCACAAGACACAATAATAACTGAATTTACACAAATGCACCAGTTCAGAAGTTTACACACGCTTGATTCTTAATACCGTGTGTCGTTACCTGGATGATCAACGACTGTTTTTATGTTTTGTGATAGTTGTTCATGAGTCCCTTGTTGGTCCCTGGTTCTTAAATGTATCGTGTCGCCTTCTTGAGCGTCAGTGAATGTTTGCACCTTTTGTAATAGTCGTGTACGAGTCCCTCAGTCGTCCTCAGTGTGAAAAGATGGATCTCAACATCATATGGTCTGCTGCTGGAAAGGAGGTCAAATATGCAGAAGATGCTGGAAAAGCAAAGAATGTGCAGGACCTGGAGGATTTTTCTGAAGAACAGTGGGCAGTTTAACTGCTCAGGACAAACAAGGGACTCGTGAACAACCATCACAGAACATAAAAACAGTCGTTGATCATCCAGGTAACGACACACAGTATTAAGATTCAAGGGTATTCAGTAAATTCAGTTATTATTGCGTCTTGTGGACTATATGTAAACATCTGATATGTGAAACAGCTTATTCAGGGCAGAACTAAATAAAAAACTAAATGCAATTTTTATGATCCCTTTTATTGTTTTTTTTTTTGTTTGTTTTTTTTTAAATTATTAACATTTTGCAGATTCTGCAAGGCGTATGTAAACTTACCACTTCAACTGTATATGAACAAAATGAAACTGGAGCATTTATATGATGAGGAGTCCATGACTTCCTGTTTCACTGAGGTATAAAATCTGAATTTGCATGCAATTATTGATCGTCCTAAAAATCTGGACGCCAACGGTGCCAATAATTCTGGAGATGACCGTACCTTACACTCACCATGTCCGCACTTCCTCCGTGACCTGCCGTGTTTGGAGATGACGGGCCACGATAACATCAACGAGAGGAAGTCGAGATTGTAATGACGTCACCACCAGAGCTCCGTGGAGTAAACACATCCAGGCGGTTGAGTCTGCGATCTCGTTTCCAGCTCCGTCTTCCTGCTGAGTTGTTGGGTGGAGTGCAACAAATCGCCACACTACAGAATAATATCTTTTCTGTAACTAAACACCAAGTGCTGCTGGATTGAAGGTTGTTTTTGTGTGAAAGAAATAAAGGAAACCTGACAGGATCTCCAGAATACTGCAGCACAATGTTCTTTAAAAATGAAACATAACTCTCTCGGTCAACTCTCCCAGCAGATGGAGAAGGAAGGAATGATCCTGGTTAGGATTTCCACAAGGCGTCTGAGCACGGTCGGTGTATGAATTGCAGAATATGCTTATGACATTTCATGTTTGTTTGTTTTTTTTAACACAGGGCAGGGCAAAGGAAGTACAGCTTGGGAAGACCGGACCAGAGAGATCTGAGTGAGAACTTGGCTGCTACTCAGGGGCTAGCACATATGGTGACGGAGTGCACCCGACTGTTCCAGGTACTGTACCCTTTTCCCGGTTTTAGTTTTAATCTTGCATGCAGGCGGCGTAACTCCACCAGTGGCAGGAGGGTTGCTTTCAAAATCTAACATACACTATATGGCCAAAGGTATGTGGACACCTGAGTATTGAACATCCCGTTCAGAATCCATTCTCCACTCCTCTGGGAAGGCTTTCCACTAGATTTTGGGGCGTGGCTGTGGGGATCTGTGTTCATTCAGCTACAAGAGCATTAGTGAGGTTGAGGTCAGGTGCTGATGTTGATGTGAGGAGGCTCCAGTTCCAGTTCATCCCAAAGGTGTTGTTCAGTGGGGGTTGAGTTCAGGGCTCTGTGCAGGACACTCCAGTTCTTCTACCTTCTTCCAACCTTCACACACCGTGTCTTCATGGAGCTCGCTTTGTTCACAGAGGCTGGAACAGGTTTGGGCCTCTTAGTTCTTAGGGAGATTATAATGCTACAGTATTATACAAAGAAATTCTATACAATTGTATGCTTCCAACTTTGTGGTGACAGTTTGTAGAAGAATAACATATGGGTGTAGAGTGTGATGGTCAGATGTCCACTTACAAATACCTTTGGCCATATAGGGTATCTTACATCAATTATAAAGCAAAACGTGTGTAAGGATATTACATTCGCTATAAATCCATACAACCATGAGTGTAGCTAAGGGGTAGTTGGTTACGAATGTCTTATCATATGAAACGACTTGACAAATCTCGCCGTGATAGGCTGGCTTGAAAATTTATTTCATCATTGTCCAATAGCGAGGAAATAGTACGCTTAGCTAGCTAACACACAAGCAGTCCATTCCCCGGCTCCACTGATCACAACAACCAATAACGTCGGATTTCTTAAGTTTGTTATTAGCAACCGTAAAATTCATAATTCGATGTATGTTTTGTTAGATGTGACTTTTGTTGTAGCTTGCTAAATGACAAACGAACGTTGCTAAGCTGTGCGAATTTCATGTCCGACAGGGATCCTCCTTACTCGGACTGTACACAGATAGGGGGCGCCACATTATGTCATTTTTTTTATAGATGTAGATTAGTATTTTATCGATTACCACCCTCGATTACCACAACAATAAACTCATTAGATCTAATCTGGCCACTTCGTTAATGAATCGTATCCTCAGATGAATCACAGACATACAGAAGTATTAAATGGAAGACTCAAGGCTGCATGTAAGAAAAGGAAAAAAATAAAAAAATTCAAGGTTGCTGGAATGCTGGAGCCCCTTCTAATTTGCATGAGAATAAATGTATTAATATCGAAGGGCTGATAAACCATTAAGGGAGATTCAAAGCTTAAAAAACTGCAAGAGTTTCTGAAAGTCTATTAACGTACAGCGGTAGCTGATATACTCTTATCTACTCGGTCAGTGCTGTATAGTACGTTATGAAGGCATGTATGGAGATAAAACGTTACCCTTGGTTTTTCTGCTTGGTTAGCAAAGAGGCTAAATTAAACACCAATATTCCATTCATTCATCTGCAGCATACACATTAATAACATTTAAGGCTGTAGTAATGTACTTCTGCTGTGGTTGGTGTACATTAAATATACCACGTTAAATTGAGCAGAGATAAAATATTCGGATAAAATGTACACACCATAATGTTGAGTGATGGTTTAATAATTAAAGAATGATACTAACAGTCAACTCCAGATCTGTTGGCACCCTGGGGGTAAATTAGGAAAAAAAATGAGTAATAAAAATAAAGTGATTCTGTACTTTGAGCCGAAATACACAGCATAAGGGCGCTGTTTAGTTTAACACGACATTTCTTTATACAAAACAATGTCTTTTTGTTACCCATTTTATTGATGGTGACGTCCTAGAACCGGGGAGACACACGAATCCAGTCAACGCATCTTCTCAGACCGATTCTCACACTACACCGCAGGGCAGATGAAGTCAAGTCAAGACAAATTTTATTCATACAGCACATTTAAAGACAACAGTGGTTGATCCAAAGAATAAAAATACGTTTTAAGATTTAAAAATGCCTAAAGACGGTGTGGACCTCACGTGAAAGGAGAGACTGTTCCAGAGTTTGGTACCAAGCACAGAAAAGGCTTGGTCATACCTTGTCTTAGTACTACAACAGGGAACAGATAGAAGAAGTTGATTAGAAGATCTTGGCGTTCTGGTAGGAGAGTAAGGGTGTAGAAGGTCAATAATAAAGATGGACACTCAGAGGAAAGCGCTATCTGCCCTCTTCTGCATACATGACCTTACAGATGCACATGATTGGCTAGTGTCACTGTGATTGACAAGGGAAAGAAGAGTAAAGCCATCCCTCACACCCTGAGAGCATTGGCTCTCAGGGTGTTATTCGTTAGGATTTGAAATCGCATTCTCCTGATGATAAGGTAAACGCTTTTCTGTTGTGCCACTCAGGAGCAACATAACACAAAACTTTCTTAAGAGACCACTAGACGCACAAGAGCCCTAAAACTTTACGGATAAATCTTTTACAATGAGTGTGGGAGTTTTCCGTGTACTGTACGTCGTCCCATTTATTCCACCAAACATTCTGATGGTGGGCCAAAAAGTGCTAACTGTAGTGACACTTTAAGTTCATGGACTGCCTTTTGTTGGTAAAGGAGCTCTTAAGAAGGGCTTCTTTAAATCAGCTTGTTTTAATGGAGGTATTTTCTTGAAGACTTTAAAAATTGTCTGATTATTGGGCTCTTCTTCCTTGGACCTCCCAATTCTTTCACTGGCAAATGTTCAACAGTTCCCAACTTTTGAACCTTTATTATGGTATTACGGTGTTTTGAACTGCTTAGGGATTTTTATAGATTTTATCGATCCATTACCTGACTTGTGCAGGGTGAAAGTACTCAACCTCTCCATTAAAAGCTTTATATTTTTCCCTTAATGATATAACAAAAGGATTTGGATACGCTTTGGACAAGAGTGTCTGCTAAATGCTGTAAATGTAAATGAGATGACTATAATTAGTTAATGGCTCCAAAGTCCTATAAATGTCATGCAGCTATAATACTATAGATGTATAGATTTGTATTTTACAGATCTTTAGCATAAATATCACTCACCAATCAGACTAAATCTCACCTTAATTCAGATGCCACATTACTGGCACAAAAGGAATCCCAGCACCTTTAACGAAGACGCCCCGAACATGGACGGCGGCTCTGCTTTAAATACAATCGATTCTGATCTAGCAGACCGGGCCCGGCTAGACGTCTCCGTCCAGCAGCTCCTGAGGGATGCGAGGGAGAAAACCAAAAGCTGGGTAATCTGCTCCACCTCCGATCATGTGGATGTGGCATTTAAAAAGGTGAGTGGTCATGTGTTATAAACTTGTGAAATAAAGTTGTGAGCAAGCTGATGCATTCCAAAGAAAAACAGAAAGGGTAAACGGTGACGAGGATACGTATATCGCAGGTGGAAGACGGTTACCCGTTGCCGTTGTGGAGGGGGACAGTGGAAGTGGACGCTCCCCAGAAAGATGTTTTTCAACGTGTCCTAAGAGAGCACGGCCAGTGGCAGAGCGACCTCCAGCACAGCGAGGTGGAGACCTTGGACAAGGATTCTGAGATCTACCAGTACACCCTGCAGGTGGTTGGCACAAGACCACCACTGCAACATCTGCTTTTGAGGTACTGAGCCAGCGACAGGATTTGGGATGTGGGATGTGGTGGTTCAGTGGTTAAGGCTTTAGGCAACTGATTAGAAGGATGTGAGTTCAAATCCCAACACTGCCATGGTTGGGTTCTCGAACAATAACCTTAACCAGAGACGCCTTTGTAGGAAATGAAACAGTTGGAACTAATAATAATGATGAATGAATAAATAACATTAACATCATCATCAGGAGGATTGAAATAATTAAACAGGGATAGACTGGAGGAATCAAGGAAAAAAAAAAAAATGTGTTTTTATCCAAGGCAACATTCATATAATAATTGTCAAATCACATGCCTACATTCTCTTCGTGATGTTTACGACGACTTCCGTTAAAGTTTGAATACTAGCTACATCTAAAAGTAACTATAGCTAGCTAAACAAAAAAGCTTGTAAACATGGCGGTGTTGAATAACTTTGTGATTAAAGTCGTGCTAGAAAGCGAGGGCTCAGTAAGGCTTTGGGATACTGATCAGAAGGTCGTGAGTCCAAATCCCAGCATCAGGGGCCTTAAACAAGGTTAAAAGTGTCATCCAAATGAGTGACTGTAGCAATAAGGCTTTATTTCAAGACTATTAGTGGGAATAGATAATACTAAGCAGGTCTCTTAACCAGGTGTTTGTTGGTAGGTCTGATAATGCTTTTTAACCCTTTAACCCAGTGGTCACCAACCCTGTTCCTGGAGATCTACCTTCCTGAAGACTTTAGCTCCAACCATCATGTTGCCCAACTGACCATCTAATCATTGCCTTAAGAAGTTCTTGATCAACTAAAACAGGTGTGTTAGATTTTGGTTGGAGATGAAACCTGCAGGAAGGTAGATCTCAAGGAAGAGGGTTGGTGACCACTGGTCAAACCTTTTTTTGAATGCTTTTGATTTTGCCTATGTATATACAAAAGCTTTAAAAATGTTTGCCAAGGGTAAATCAAGGTTAAAACAAAAAAGGCTTGAAATATTTCACTTTCATGTGTAATGAATCTAGAATATAGGAATTTTCCACGATATTCCAGACCACATTGCTTAGAAAGCTGTCATTTGTTTGCGGCATTGTTGTAAAAAAAAAAAAAAAAAAAAGGAAGGTCTGATCCAGATGAGATGCTGTATAAATGCTTACCCTTTGCCAGATGAGTAACTTTTCAAACTACAGTCCCCAGTAACACTATGGATCAATGACACTGCTGCTGTTATTCAATATGCATGTTCAATATACTCATGTTCGGCTTTTGAACTTCTCGACCCCTCTACCTGCAGGACGTGGCAGTCTGATCCTTCATCAGGGCCTCTGTTCGTGGCGGCCACTTCAGTCGAACAAGCCGACATACCAAACAGAGGGGTTACAGCCCGAGTGCTGTGCTGCATGTTCCTGGTGGAGCCGACGGGGCCAAAAAAGTCACGACTCACACACTTTTGCCGCACAGATACCAGGTGAGTATCGCTGATCATCTACAAGGGCGAAAATAATGCAAGATAGGGAGAGATTTTTTTTTTTTTTTAATCCCAGTGGACGTTCTCCTGTATGTTCTTGGGAGATGAATGCAAGAGTTTCGTGCATAAATCATTCGAACCGATGGCTCTGGCAGCAAGTACAATCAATGAAACATAAGGACAGACGTTGCTGAGAAAATTGAAGCGCGCAGCAGGGGTGTACTGTCATGGTGAAAAAAATAAAAACGCAGTGCAATCATGTGAAAATATTGCGCTATCTATTTTGACTGGCATCTTACCTACTAGCTGACAGGTTTTGGAATGTAAGGGAAGAAGGAAGAGACTATATATTTACCTCTATATTGCATTTTACAGTTTACCGCCAAAGCAAAGTGTCTGGTCTAGTGCTGCATGCTAATTAAATTCATCTCTGTCACAACCGTTAAGTTAATTACAACCACTTTTGCGACAGTGAATTCCACTCAGCTTGTCCTTTTCCTTACTCTTATTAAAACACACAGCAAAAATGTGATAAGTAGAAGATTTGTTGACATTCATTTAGGCCAATGGCAGCTTCTCATGTTTATTTGTTCCTTTTAAGTCTGCTTAACATTGTCTGCAAGCCTAATGGGGCCCATCTCATTAGCTAAGGAGGAAATTGAAAGTAAACTAGTCTTTGTGTGAGGCTCTCACGGCCCATAAATCTCAGAAGAGTCCCGGTACGGAGCAGAAAATAACTGTCTTTCTTTATCAGGGGCCGATCTCTGGAGTGGCACAATAAAGTTGGTGGGTACCTGCTTTCATCCACCCTGGTGGCAATTAGGGACTCCTTTAAGCCCAAGACGAAAGACGCAAAGCTATGAAAGGACACCGAGGAGACCCTTCAGAAGAACAAAAGGGGGGGAAAAAAAAAAATATATATATATATATATATATATATTGTTGTATGAGGAGCAAACGGGATTTCAGAAGGTGTTTCACAGGCAGCAGAGGACAATAACAGAGCCTTTGTAATGCAGAGACGATTCTGGTTGACGAAGAAGAGCAACCGTATGATGAGATGTTCCAGGACAGTCGGTCTGCTTGGCTTATCAAGACTGACAAGGAAGAGTGTCAGAGTAATGAAATGTCTTATCCCATTTGAAGGACCATTTCACAAGCTAACAGACTGCAAAGGTTGTCTCAGACACCAGCAGTTTTTAAAAGGACGACTGGGTTACAATGTGAAAATCTACTTCTTTGGGGAGTCGGCCTAGATGTTGTTTGATGTGGAGACACCACAGAGGTTCATTACCTCCAGCAGCGGCTCGTGATCATAGATTAAGCTAAGGCGAGGTGACATTAATAACAAGAAAACAAAATAAAGTTGAGAGGCTACCACATTTGACTTATGCTATAGGCTACTATCTAGAGAATGTAGAGTAATAGGTAGTCGAGAGTCAACAACATTCCAGTCATCCAGAGTACAGTCCAGCAGCTCGTTTTGAGCGGTTTTAGATGTACCGTTGTTCACCTGTGTTCCTTACAGGTGAGTTTCCCGAAGAGCTAATATCATTAACCAGGGTTGCCAGGTTTCAGCAACATCTCAAAGACCACATGAAAGAACTTAAACTACAATAGAAATGGTTCTGTACATCATAGATGGACTGTCTGCAGTACATTACCTTTCTTTCCGATGACTTTATTCAATTTAATTCAGATTATTTGCTATAAAACAATCTTGGCGGCCACGCAGTATTTTTTTAACTAGCTCAATTTGGCGTAAAAAAATGCGATCCTGGCATCCCTGTCATTAACTGTCCTGTCCGCTGCTCCTCGACTGCTAAAAATGTGTGCATGGGGCAGTGTGATTCCTACCCCAATGGGCCTCTAATTATTAGTGCTTGTTGCAGTTCCCATTTCTGACAACTAGGTGCAATAATAACTCTATGGAGTTAAATGGGGAAGTGAGCACGCTGTACTATGATCACGCAACATATAGAAAGCTGAGCGAATCAATGGAACATCAGTTTTCTGTCAAATAGCAATGTTTTTAAAACCACTGATCGCTCAAAAGAGTTCATTAGTATTTCGACGGAATTTAAAATGTATTGTATTGCGTGAGTGAGGACTTTATGAAGATTAACATTTGTTGAATTTTACATACATACATACATGCATTACCTGCGCCTCCGGACAAGCCTCCACTGGTAACGGTTGTACAGTGAGGAAATTCGTTTGTACACGAGCAACTATGACCCTGATTCATGTTGGAAACCGTAACGAACATTCTCATATTTATTCCAAAGTGTTCGAAAGCATTTCTGACAACGCTCAGCTCCTCCGTCGAAGAGGGCACGAATGTGATCTTTATTATAGTGGAGTTTAATGACGTTCACTAAATGCCAGGCTTCGAATAACGTTGCAATATGAATATGTATTGGTACATTTTTAAAGATGTGTGATTTATTTTATTGAACTTCCAAATCTTTTTATGATGATTTAATATAATTTAATATAACTATGGATTAAATGTTACAGACGAGATTATTTAAACGTATCTAAACCATTAAAGGTGACTTTGGAGGACTGGCTGAGCTGTTTTATTAATCTTTCTTCACGATACAGTATGCTAACTGTTAATCTAATCAGCTATACTGAAGTGCATTCATTGTTTGTTTATATATATATATATATATATATATATATATATATATATATATATATATATATATATATATATGGTTTATACTGTATGCATGGATTAAAATGTTGCATAAAGATCATATTTTCATACAGACAGAACTGTGTAGTATGTATTATCAAAATGCACGTTAGCAAAAGTTCATTTTGTGTTTCAAATCAGAATAACTATTATAGGATTTTTTTTTAATATAATTTGAAAATTTGATGTGTAATAAATTTTAGTTTGTGAACATTTCTGTGAATGGAGCTAGGACATAGCACCTCCTTTTTTCACAACACTTGACATGACAAGACATGAACACCATAATTGAAGCTGTATTTTCTTTCACTGGTGTGTGTGTGTATGTATATATATATATAAATATATATATATATAAATATATATATAAACTGAATTTTAATCACTTTCTAATTAGCATTAATATTAGAAGTAATTTGTTAGATTTGACACTTTAGTAGGACTATTTAATCATATTTTCAATTTTTTTTTATGTTTAATGAAAGGTTTAGTGAAAAACCTTTTCACCAATTGAAAAGAAATATTTCATTGGCATCCCAAATTATATTATATTATTAGGGATATTAATAATAATAACAATAATATAAATCATCAGCATCTCTTTCAAGTGGGAAAATCGAGACAAGACAGGAGATTGCTAATATGTGATGGGGGAAAGGGGGCGGGGCTTCGAAGTTGTCAGTCATTCCAGATTCGCATATCGATTGGCTCGTCTGCTGATTTTATCGAGGCGATAAATGACGACTGATCTTTCCGCATATTTTTGAGTGCTAACTCGTAGCAGCAGCGTTAAAATGCAAAGTTTAAAAAAAACGACGAGTGGTTAATCTCCTTTTTAAACACTTCCCCCACTGTTTAAAGCTCATGTAAAATAAAAGGCACGTTCAAGAGCCGGAGTTAATAATAAGATAAGGAAAAGCAAACCAAGGTATTTACCTTCAGCTCCACTAAAGCAATTAGTATATTTTTCAAATGTATAATTTAGATCCCACACTTATCAGGAAGTGTGCTGGTAGCAAAGAGCAAAGGAATAAAAAAAAATAATAAAAAGCCCTGGAAGTAAATTAAATCTGGCTAATTAATCTCCATACCAATTATCAGGCCAAGGCATGGCATTAATCATCCACATCCAATTCATTCCAACTTGAAGAAAGCTTTGTGCTTAACTACAGTACAAAATATGTCCTTGATTAGGAAACAGAATGACCAATGATTTCTATCTACAGTACATTAGAATATAGTTTGTGAAACATGTAGTGGTGTTTAGTAGCCGTGTTTTCACTCTACACCACCTTTCACCTAGAGAGATCCCCAACGAAGTATTGCCAGATCTCGCTTTCTCATGAAAATAAACATGACGGTGGTCAATCATGTGAGTGCCTGTGAGAAAATTATTCATTATCATGGGAAATTATTAAGAGGAAGGAGTGTTTGGGGAGACACAGACAGTAAAGAGAACTGGAAGTGTTAGTGGAAATACTGGAAGTGGAAATACACGTTGTGATTATTATTATTATTATTATTATTATTATTATTATTACAGTGTTTGGGGTGGTTTCCTAAACTGTAGGCTTTGTGTGATACTGATTCTTCCCTGCTAACAATTTACCATTTTAAATAAATCACGTTAAAAGATTTTTATAGGTCCAGAACCTTGAAAAAATAAAGACAGAAAAACGAGAATTTCCACCATTTTAGGAGCTTCTTCGGTCGGGAACTTCTTACCAGCAGCGACAATCTCAAAAAACATGGCAGTACATTACAAATATCGATATAATTGTTATCCACATGTCCGTCAGTTTCACTGTTGATCTACTAATATCTAATAATCGATCTAATAATTATCACCACTAACATTATTCGTGTTAGTGCTACACTTGGAATCATTGCTCTTTTTAGGTCAATAAGTTTTTTTATCGTTCGGCTGTTTTCGAACATTTTCAGCCAAATTTTTTTCCGCATAGCTATATTTATAAATATAGTAACCGATATTAATTATAAACTTTTCGGATGGTAGCTAAGCAGAACATACGCTGATAGATTTTATTTCGCATTTTTGAACATCAAAACATTCTCCACTGACCGTGAGAGAAAGCGAGGGCTCCATACGAGTCCTGTCCGGAGTGCGAGAGATGGAGGGGAGGGGGCGGGGCTTCCAGGTGGTGTCAGTTTATATCAGAGTTTTCAAAACACCTGTGCAAACCATTCCAGATTGGATCATCTCATGTTTTATTGAGGAGAAAAAGACTGCTCCTTTTTGCTTGTCTTTGAGCGATAAGCAAAAATAAAAGCAGGGTAGTCCGATGTTAAACCGTTGAAATGAATAAAGGATGTCGGGTCAATTATATAAGCTTACATAACTGTATATACTGTTCGACAAGAATAAGAGCCGCGTTTTTAGATTTATCGCCTTCGCCGCGGTCAAGAGTCGCATCCGTGTCTTCTGGGAAGCTGAGATTATAGCGAGGAGTTATAGCAGAGCTGTGCACAATCGGAACGGCAGCTCTGACAGGTCCATCGCTCAATCTCTGGATATCTATTCTGAAGAAGAAAAATGAGCAACGGAAACCAAAACACGTTAAAGCCGTTCGGGTTTTATTTGGTTTACAGTACAAATTCAATGGGACGTTCGTAATTGGCCGGGAAGGTCATGCAGTCGAGGCATCCGTTAGGTCACATCCTCTGGACTGGGGTGAGGCCCAGTATGTCGAAGCCTTTGGCCATGACGGCGGCCGTGGCCTCACACAGGAGCATCCTCCACATGTTCACTTTCACCACCTCTCCTGGGGAATAAGAACGGGAAAGCGGTGATGATAAGCGAGACAAACGTTCTGACAGAAGAGTCATCGACAACACCAAGGAGGATGTTAAGCGAGGCAGTGTTGCCGATTCATCGGCACAAACAAATCCTCAACAACAACAAAATAATTAAAAAATTCAATATGAAAACTGGTGTAACGAAAAGCCTGAAAAATGTGCAGTGACATTCTTTCCTGCAACTGATTTGACTATTCAAAGTCATTAGTACAATCTGCTGAATGAATTAAGCAATAAATATACACGAGATGATCTATAGAGGCAAGCAGGTGCTGCATTCTGGCTCTTAAGTGCCATCTACTGAACAACACTAATAACTACAGTAAACGACTTCATCTATTTCCTCTTACCTCAGCGATATAGCCATAAAGTAGACAACAATCTGACCACTACACGGAACGTTCAAAATGGGAGTAGATTGCATCAAATCTCCACTCCGACATTAATTAACATCTTCACAAAGTTCACCAAGAAGATCTAATCACCATACTTTCAAATCAAATCAACTCCCCCCACCCCCACCCCCACCCCCACCGCCCCAGTCATTACTAGTCACAGTTCAGTGGTGCCTCTAATCTCTTTTTGCGAGACTCCGTGTTCACTCGTCTTGATTAAAAGAAGCTAGTTTCATCAATGTCTCTTAATCAGACAATCTAATTAGAGGAGATGAGGAACATGACATTACCTCTTATAACATACTTTTCAATTGTTGTGTAATTTCCAAAAACTAATGCCCTGAGATCAAAAACCAGGGTCACACTTGCTTTTATCTTCACGTGTGCAAGATGGCTACGTGGTAAACATAGTAAACATGGGGGGGGGCAGTATAGCGCCATGTCCACAACTTTTGAACTGAATCATGATCTAATATGAATTAGAGCCTAGTTTTAAATTTTCGATGCGGCTCATGACAACCATCACGATGACAGCGTAAAGTTTTGAGTTTTGACGGAGCTCGTCCGTGTGTTTAACATCGCTGTTAACGTCGCGTTGCCGCCGCTTCTGCACGTGCACGCAAAGTCACGTGTCAGGTATAAACCGGTATAAACCTAATAAGGAAAAATAAATCCTTCATGTGTGCACAGAGAAAAAAATATTCCTTGGCACGACACCAGCTCAGGGCTTTAAACCGCTAATCAAGCCTTAAGGCGCCCATTAAGTCCAGCTGGTCTGTATTTAGCACCTAACCCTGGCGTTTTCACGGCCGTGCTGCGAGCCCCACCTGTCTGACGATCCTTCTCCACGCAGTAGCAGCTGTCGTAGAACTCTGTGAAGGTGGTGGCCAGCTCGTAGAGGTAGTCGCATAGCGTATGCAGCAGCAGGTCGTCCAGGATCTTCTGCAGGATCTCGGGAAACCTCAGGATGCACTTGCCGAGCTTCCATTCCTTCTCGTGCTCCAGCAGGATTTCACACGTCTCGGCCGCTTTGCGCAGCGCCGCTTCTCCGATGTTGGCCAGCCTGGCAATGGACCTGGCGTTTAAACAACAAATAAACATTTCTGAGGGTGAAGAGAAGCGAGATCTAAACAGGAGGAGCAGCAAGACTGTAGTGGGACATCAAGGATATCATTACGTTCCTGCTCCAGCCTTCTTTAACGCTAATAACGTTCTTTACCCTCTCGGCGCTAAGGTTAGTTGGCGGTTGCAGTCTCGCACATGAAGCGGAGGAGGGTTTTTTTTTTTTTTCCCCCTCTCGAAATCCAGGCTGTAGCGGCTGGACGGGAATTCTGGACAGGAATTTAGGGAAATCGTTTCTTGGACTCGCAATGGAGTGGAAAAATAATTAGTATTAGTTATCAACAGCTTTTACTCTAGAACAATCAAGAGAGGTTTTGTTCGCATTTTAATTTTTCAATTACGATCAAAGAAAAAGAAAAAAAAAAAAAAAGATGTCCGTTTGCAGTTTTCTTTTTCACTCCCTGTAACGTTTCTAATCCCTGGTTCCGAGCGTGTTAAAAAAAAAAATATATATATATATATATATATAAATTTTTTAAAAATTACATTTTTTTTTTTTTTTTTTAAAGGCAGGTTAAGAGCTAGAACTGAAAAGGTGAGAAGAATCAAAGCTCTGAACTCCTGCCATGAGACCACCTGCCTTTCAGAGGCGCACACACCCACACACACACACACACACACGTTTAATCCATGGGATTAGCTAAACAATGCCATATCTACCACAAATCCTAACCTCAGTACCTAAAAATAAAATTTTTGGATCTTTTAGTTTTCACTTTTTTTCCCTTCCTTTTTTCATATATATATATATATATATATATATATAAAGATCAGCTAAATTTTCCAAAATCTTATGAAATACTATCATCTGGTCCTCACGCAGGGCTTAAAAACCCAAGCGCACACACATTCACACAATTTTACCATATGTGAGGTCTTCCCTGACTTGTGCGTTACTGTAAATAAATAAGTTTCACATATTTTAATACATATTTAACTAGATACTATGTGGACTACAAATAAGAAGATAAAAATAGCAAACTATTTTTTTTCCCCACTGCATAGAAATACATGTAAGATGTGGGGCGGGGGAGGGGGGGCGGGGAAGGGGGGCATGGTGCAGGGTTTTTAGGCCTCAAAAGCAAAACATGTAGAGTATTTTTTTTTAAAAAGTATTTTATACTTTCAGTAAATATCAATATCAATACTTAATTCACCAATGTTTTAGAGCGACCTGAAATATCCAACCCCCCTTCCATGCATGCGCACGTACACACACACACACACACACACACACACACACACACATGCACGCACACAGAATTTCCCTGTGAGAGGTATTGATCTGTATAGGGTCCATCGAGCAGCCGCAGTGAGACTGCTCCTTTCCCGCTAGCCCGAGAACGAACACATCTCGCTTACAGCCATCGATCCCGAGCGAAAGAGAGACGCTCACCTGATGCGGGTGAAGGCGTAGAGCAGGTAAGCGGCAGTGTTGCCCCTGTCGTCGAGCATCTTGTCGAAGGCGAAGACGTAGTCGTTGATGCGGTTGTGGGACAAGTCGGCGTACTTGATGCAGCCGAAGGCGACGGCGCGTTGGGCCTGGATCAGCTCCTCCGCCGTCAAAACCTGGAAGAACACGTACAACAAACAAACACACGACTCCTAAAATAGCACCGCATGAGCAAATCGTCCATGTTTGTCGTTTTCAATCATGCGAGTAAGCCTCTCATCACTCACTCCAGCTCACGAAGAGCCTCGGCTTATTTTCTTTCGTTACGGCAAAATAAACTTCTTGTTTCTTCTTCTTCTTCTTCTAAGGAGGACTCGAAGGTGGTTAAAATAACTTTTAACGTGTGACGATAAGCTAGTTTCCTGTTTAATTTCACGAACACATACTACGGATGTGTGTAGAGATGCACGCAGGGATGATTTTTGATGATGAGCTATAGTCCTTATCCTCTTCTAAAAAAAAAAAAAAAACAGTCTCTGATGGAGGATATCATGTTTGCACTTACAATATGCTTAAAATGCTTAATTCATGCCTGGATAGTATCTTTATCATCAGTCACGGTGACTGTATGTTATACTAGCAGTTATATACATTATCATAGAACGTATTGATTCAATATCAATTGCTTCGCGGAAGGTGGCACTTTCAGGATAACAGCCAGCTTTAGCGGCTAAACAAACTTTGGCGCGGGTGATCGTATCGTAATTGCGAAATAGGATCGGAATTAGCTTCTAAACTGCTTATGCTTTAGGGAACAGGGTGCGATTACACATCTGCTAGCTTTCTGTCCAGAATGTTAAATGGAACATGTGTAAACTGTAATATCCTTGACATGGCATGGAGGCCAAATTTTATATATATATATATAAGCTAAGGCACTTGGGCAACAACAAAAAAATTGCCATTGAGGCAAAAGAAGAATATTTTAAGATTATCTAACTATTACATCGCCTGTCAGATCAAGTGATATTGATACAAGGGAACTCAAATCATCACTTCATTCCAGAGGGTTCACAGTGTTGTTTAGAGAAGTCTCTGCGGGTCTTCAGGAGTCGATTGCTCTACAGACAGTAAGTCTACATTTTGTTCTCATTTGCTGCGCCTCGATATTGTTTGGACCAAACCACTGAAAAAGCCGAGAGAAGGTTAAGCAGTGAAGTGGGGTGCTCCGAGAGGAATTTAGTGTGGAAAGAAAGGAGCAGAAAAGAGGATGAATGAATAAGCCTGTGTGTGTGTGTGTGTGTGTGTGTGTGTGTGTGTGTGTGTGTTTGTTTCCCGCCCCCCTCCTCGTTTGTGCCCAAAGCGCTCACCTTATCTCTCTCTTTCTCTTTAAGCTTGTCCATGGATCTCTTCAAACCCTCTTCCAGCAAGTCCATTAGCCTGACCGTGTCCCCCGAGCGGGTTTTAAATTTCTTCCTGTGCCACAGAAAAAGTGCATTAGAGAAATATGAACACACCATAAAGCAATAGAAACAGACGTTTTTCGTATTTATTGACCGTCGGTAGCCGAAAGCCGTACTTACTTGTCCTCTCCCAGAACCACTCCGAAACCTGCGTGTTCCACACGTGTGACCTTGGGGTCGTACCAGCCGATCATTCTCGCCGCAGCAAACACCACTTGGAAGTGCATGGCCTATCAGGGAATAAACACACGTACATATATATATATATATATATATATATATATATATATATATATATATATATATATATATATATATGAGAATGTGAGTGTGGGTGTGGGAGGCGGGGTTTTCTGAACAGACAGGCAATATGACTGGTCGGAGGTCGGATGTCGGCGGGATCACCGAGCCCACGTGCACACGCTGTTACAGGTGAGAGGCGATACTGACGCACCTGTCCGCTGTCTGTAACGTAGACGATGATGTCAGCCTTCTCGTCGAAGAGGCGCTGGTGCAGGGCTGCGAGGTCCGACGTGTCGTAAGTGTAACCGCCGTCCGACTTCACCACCGTCAAAGGGATGGACTGGCCAGGGGCGAATATGATCTTCCTGCCCTCATCCAACTCCACCAGGCCTGAGAGAGGGAAAAGATAAGAGAGAGAGAGAGAGAGAAGCTTAAAACAATGCTGCCCCCTAATGGATACATACTGAAGCATACTCTTTTCTTTGCACTTCACACTCTAGACCTCATGCATTGGGAACGCAATGAATCCGGTGCTAACGTTGTTAGTCGATCGCACGCACTCAGTTCAGACTGTTTAATAGTAATGAGTCGTTAGCACATGCTACTGCTGTCCACACATCGATTTTCAGTTGTAAGCGCAAAGGAAAAGCCACATACGTGTACAAAATTCGGTACATACATGTAATGTCCCAATACCTACAAAAAAGTCTCTCGGAGCGAAGCCCTGAACACAACAGGAAGTCAGCCATTTTGAATTTCCTCTGCTATTTTTGTGCAGCTTTTGCCATTTTCAGGCGTCGTACTTTAACGAACTCCTCCCACAGTTTTAGAGTTTTCGACGAAGGGCGTGTCCCTGGCGGCCTGACAAAAATCGTTGTTATCACATTTGATAAGATTCCTGTCCTGAACACATGTCCATGCCCATATTCAGTTACAGTCATAGAGCCACCTGCTGGTAGCAGGAAGTCTGGCAAATACAAATGACTTTGATGTAGTCCTCCTATATTTACCTACTTAAATGCATATTGCCCACCGTGCTCTGTTTTCCTAAAGCCACCGGGTGGTGGTGGTGGTGGCACCGGTGCGAGGGCCCCATCGTAGCTGCTTACAGCTTTAATTTACATTGCTTTTCATTCTGCTTGGCTTAAAAGAATCCTTTGATGTTTCAGGCTAGATTTCTTACAGAATCTGATCCGATTCGTTCTTTTATTCCTTCGATATCTGATCTAGTTTCTGCTAATATCGATGTCTGCCATCTCTAGTTTTAAATGTACATGTGCAGGTGCACATTTAAGGGCGTGGTGTCTCGTACACAAAACAAACCTGAACATCAACGATTGTCCACATCCGGGCATCTACGCCGGACGAGTGAGATCTGCAGCAAGACGAAATCCGACTGCGGATCAGCACCTGTAACGTCCCACTCACCTTTGTCCTCGAACTCCTTCACCACTTCGGTCATCAGATCCTGGTAGTAGGACTCCCCTCGCTCCAAAATACGGATGCCCAGGCAGTCGTAGACCTTTTGGAACTCTGTCTCATTTGCAGACACGAGAGTAAGAGGAAAAGAGAGAGTAAATAAATAAATAAATAAATAAATAAAAAACAAACAAACAAACCCAGAGGTACAGCGTCGCTTAATTACAGAAGCCAGACTTTAGGGAAATCTAACAAAGCGAGTTACAGGCCGGATTTGACGCTTCCACTAGGGAAAAATCACACACGAACGCAAACACGGACCCAGTGACCTTCACGGGGAAAGTCTCTATTTGTGTGCTTGGTCTGATTAAAGCATTAAACGGGACAAAGTTTCCCCAAAAATCCCAGCTTGTCAAGGCTTTAATCAAGAAACAGAATTACGCCTTTGGTCTTCTCTGCCCTTCAGCGTTCAGAAACTATAATCCAGATCCGGTTGAAGTCGATCTGCTATTTGGAAATATCTATAATCGAATACAGATGATAAAACGGGGAATAACTGAGGGAGTGAATACGCTGAAAAGGTCTTTCAAAAACCATTTTGTCAGTTTTAACAAGATCAATTTATTCAACAAGGACCTAAGCTTGTATATTACCTTCTTATTACCATAAAGTCAATTTAGTTTGCTGAAAAATCCTTATAAAGCTATGCAAGCTACATATATATATATATATATATATGCTCGTAAAGGATACCTGGTATCTCTGTGAATACACTCCACATGCCTGCAACGCTTCAGCATGTGGACATGTCCAGAATACAACACATCCAGCTGGGCCAATAAGCTTTTAGTAGTACCCTGAGTAAAATAAAGAGGCCTACAAGTGCTGAGTTCATTGTGCCTCCAAGCAGCAATTTTTCATCCCTCCACGTAATTAGTTTCAACCCTGATGCCCTGAAGCTGTGTGTGAAATGGACTTGAAAACTGAGCTATCTCTCCTTAAAAGGGGGGGGGGGGGGGGAAGGGCTCGTCTTACTATTTGATTTCTGAGAACCGCTAACGACGAAATGAAATTATTCACTGTTTACATTCCCCCGCTACAGATGAATAAATGCAACATCTTTCAATATGCCCGTAGTCTGCGGTGTAATCAATCACGGTGGACGGAGCAGATAATAAATCTCACCACGAGGCTATTAGGTGTCTCGTAGTATTAGGTCAACCATCCGTTTAGATAAACATTGCTCCCACAGTGAATCAGGTAAAAGAAAAAAAAAATAAAATAAAATTAACAGTCATTCTCAGATGCTACCTCAGCTCTGATGAAGCCCTGCCCCCTGCTGGCGATGTGATTATTTTAAATTCACAGCCTCCGCATCCACAGACCTGCATCACGGACAGCGAGAGCGAGAGCGTTAAGAGTTTGGTGTGAACGCACCTTCCCGGGACACGTCACAGATCAGATTCCAGGCCTTGATGAAGTCTGGCTCTTTGCTCTGCAGCCTGACGACACACTGATAGGCCTTCTTCTTAAACTCCTCGTCTTCATCGAAGCGCTTCTTAGACTCCTGAGAGGGAAAAGGTGAGAGAATGTGGATTATCAACGTTTGATACGATAGCGTTCACAACAATAACAGTATTTTTCTAAAATCTACCTCAGGCTTCCACACGACACAATGTGTTTTTGAATAGATATTTGGTGACACCTCTGAATCAAATAAAAATACAAAAAAAATGATCAATTTAAACCCTAAAAGTTTAGGTAATTTAGTTCTGGTGTAACCGGCTGCCATCAGAAGTCACGTGATTAGTCGGATGGAGTCGACCTGCGTGCAATCGAAGTGTCACGGAAGCCTGCGGAGTTTGTTAGAGAGCATACCCAAACAAACAGCGTCATGAAGACCGAAGAGCTATCAAAATAGGTCCAGGGCAAAGTTCTGGAAAAGTATTAATCAGGGTTTGACAAAAGTCATTTTGGAGATTCAAGAAATATGTGAGAAAAGGTTCTGTGGTGTAATGATACCAAAAAATTAACCATACAAAGAGCTACGTTTCGCAGAAACCCAACAATGAGATCGCATTTCCACTGTGAAGCATGGTGGTGGTAGCATCATGTTGTGGGGATGCTTTTCATCAGAAAGGGACTGGAGAACTGGTCAGAGATGAGAGCCAAATACGGGACCATACTAGAAGAAAACCTGTCCCGGTGTGCGAAAGACTTAAGACTGGGGTCGAAGGTTCGATGTTAAGCGTACTGCCGAAGCAACGTATGATTAAGAATCACGTGCAAGACTTCTCCATAAAGTCCGACAAGTCTGACTTTTCTAAAAAATAAAAAAATAAAAAAGAATGGGCAAAAATATCTGGACCCAGATGTTCTGGATCTGGATCCAAACAGTTCTACAGGTATTGACGGGTGAATACTTACGCATCCAACAAATATCTGCTAGCTTGTTTAAAAGATTTTGACATATTGAGTAAATCAAATGGTAAAAATCTTAATTAAGTTCCATTCAATTCTAGATTTAAACACTGAAATGTGTTTGGGGGGGAAAAAAAACAAACAAAATATACTGATGACACCATGGAAGTTCTTATAAAGTTTAATTAACCCGACTTATATGGTTCTTTTTTATACTTTTCTTTTAAGGACTACGCAGTTTTCTGATAGAAAACAATACTTTAATAAAAGGTGCTTTCTTTCCAAACAACCTGGACCCTGACGTGCAGGACGTCGCGGACGCGTAGACGCGTTCATTTCCGAGGACAATCGACACGCCGAACGACCGCAGAGAGCTTTATATAAGTTGGTATATAAGCATTAAGAAATGTCAAATCTAACAGCTTGTCTATTTGTGTGAAAGGCACAGACTTGCCCATTTCCATATTCAGCTTTTATAAAATCATACATGAGTGCAAGAACAGTGCGCTACAAAAGGCGTAAAGAGGTTACTGTGAAAAACAGCTTAAAGGGCAACTGAACCAAGGGAGGCTTACTTTGTAAAAAGCCTGCAGGTCTCCGATTGGTGGGGAAACACTCAGATAATTCGGGAACTTGTCCTGCAAGTGAGCGATAAGCATTCCAAACTGTGTGCCCCAATCTCCAACGTGGTTCAACCTGAAATGAAAAAGTCCTGGGACAATGAACTCAAAACTACTGGGACAATGTGTGTGTGTGTGTGTGTGTGTGTGTGTGTGTGTGTGTGTGTGTGTGTGTTATTTCTGTATACAGTACTATACAAAAGTTTTAGGCTCCCTATCTTTTCAGTACAAACTTTGTTATAGATTTTTTTATTTTATGACGTCTACATTATAAAGTCGGTACAAAAACATTTTCGATTCCCAAACATTAGTTTTCTGGCACAAAATGAAATGTTACAGAAAAATGTTTGTATGTCATTAAAGAAAGCAGAATATTACGTAAGAGACACTTTTCAGACAGTAAACACAATGAAGGCTGCTGGGTTTCGCTGCAGAAATAAGAAGCGAGTGCGAAAGTCAAAGTGTCCAGAAGAACTGTGTCTGGTTCTGCAAGATGCTCAATAAAACTTACCAGCTCATTTCCTTATAAAACTGCACACGTTGTACCGGAGACTACTATTTTTATTTTTATTTTTATTTTTTTCACACCAAATATTGACTTTGTTTCATTTACTACTGTTTACTGCTCTTTACTGTATTTTTATAATGTAGAAACATTTAATTTCATTATCTTGAAGGCATCTTTGCTCTACAGCATTTCTTTGCATGTGTCTAAAACTTCTGCACAGTACTGCAAATTACAAAAAAAAAAATTAATTATTAACTTTTAAATATACTAATATTATAATTAATTTCTTTATGTAATTCTAACTGAATTTCTTTGTAAACGCAACACTACTTCTTTGCTGGCAGTTTGTTAGCATCTCCTATACCTTTGCATTTAATTTACCATGTAAATAAATAAAATAAAGATAATAACTTCGGTCATGAAAACTATATCCATTATCTATATCCATACGCGTCTTTATTCACAGCCTACAGCTCCTTATTTACCATAATCTTTCCAGAAGGAAAAGGCAAGGTTAGAAAGCTAATAAAAAAATTTTAAAAAAATAAAAACACATGTTCAGGGTAAATATATTTACCTCTTTTTAAAGTAGAGGTGTGTAAATATATTACAGGGAGAAAAATCCTTTCATCCAATTTTAGCCAAAACCTGATTTTTTAAAAATGTCAGAATTTAGCTGCAGTGAAGGTGGACGGGGTTTTTCTACACGTCTTAGAATATTTTTGAATAATTTAACCTGAGGTCTAAGTAGTGAATGTACAGCTTGTATAACAGTGTAAATTTGCTGTCCCCTCCAAATAACTCAACACACAGCCATTAATGTCTAAACCGCTGGCAACAAAAGTGAGTACACCCCTAAGTGAAAATGTCCAAATTGGGCCCAATGTGTCAATATTTTGTGTGGCCACCATTATTTTCCAGCACTGCCTTAACCCTGTTGGGCATGGAGTTCACCAGAGCTTCACAGGTTGCCACTGGAGTCCTCTTCCACTCCCCCATGATGACATCACAGAGCTGGTGGATGTTAGAGACCTTGCGCTTCCGTTTGAGGATGCCCCACAGATGCTCAATAGGGTTTAGGTCTGGAGACATGCTTGGCCAGTCCATCACCTTTACCCTCAGCTTCTTTAGCAAGGCAGTGGTCGTCTTGGAGGTGTGTTTGGGGTCGTTATCATGTTGGAATACTGTCCTGCGGCCCAGTTTCCGAAGGGAGGGGATCATACTCTGCTTCAGTATGTCACAGTACATATTGGCATTAGCTCCCCAGTGCCGGCAGCACTCATGCAGCCTCAGACCATGACACTCCCACCACCATGCTTGACTGTAGGCAAGACACACTTGTCTTTGTACTCCTCACCTGGTTGCCGCCACACACGCTTGACTCCATCTGAACCAAATAAGTTTATCTTGGTCTCATCAGACCACAGGACATGGTTCCAGTAATCCATGTCCTTAGTCTGCTTGTCTTCAGCAAACTGTTTGTGGGCTTTCTTGTGCATCATCTTTAGAAGAGGCTTCCTTCTGGGACGACAGCCATGCAGACCAATTTGATGCAGTGTGTGGTGTATGGTCTGAGCACTGACAGGCTGACCCCCCCACCCCTTTAACCTCTGCAGCAATGCTGGCAGCACTCATACGTCTATTCTGCAAAGCCAACCTCTGGATATGATGCTGAGCACGTGCATTCAACTTCTTTGGTGGACCATGGTGAGGCCTGTTCTGAGTGGAACCTGTCCTGTTAAACCGCTGTATGGTCTTGGCCACCGTGCTGCAGCTCAGTTTCAGGGTGTTGGCAATCTTCTTATAGCCTAGGCCATCTTTATGTAGAGCAACAATTCTTTTCTTCAGATACTCAGAGAGTTCTTTGCCATGAGGTGCCATGTTGAACTTCCAGTGACCAGTATGAGAGAGTGTGAGAGCAATAACACCAAACTTAACACACCTGCTCCCCATTCACACCTGAGACCTTGTAACACTAACGAGTCACATGACACCAGGGAGGGAAAATGGCTAATTGGGTCCAATTTGGACATTTTCACTTAGGGGTGTACTCACTTTTGTTGCCAGCGGTTTAGACATTAATGGCTGTGTGTTGAGTTATTTTGAGGGGACAGCAAATTTACACTGTTATACAAGCTGTACACTCACTACTTTACATTGTAGCAAAGTGTCATTTCTTCAGTGTTGTCCCATGAAAAAATATAATAAAATATTTACAGAAATGTGAGGGGTGTACTCACTTTTGTGGGATACTGTATATATTAATTATACACATATATAAGTCACATTAAATACAGTACTTCTTTTTCTGCACTGTATTTAAATTTATTTTTTGTTTTGAATTTGCCACAAATAAGATTTGCCTTTAAAAAAAACCACACAATTCCAAATTAGCTCTCCAGTATAACTCTGCAGTATTTTATTTTATTTTTTAAATATATATGTCTGTAGAATAGCCTTGAGTGTTATAAAGCTTCTATTATTACTATTATTATTATTATTAGTAGTAGTAGTAGTAGTAGTATAGACTAATAGACTAAGAGTCTGGTTTAGACTGACCTTAAGACATCATGGCCTAGATACTCAAAAAGACGACACATGCTGTCCCCGATGATGGTGGAGCGCAAGTGACCGACGTGCATCTCCTTTGCGATGTTTGGAGAGGAGAAGTCGACGATTACCTAAAAAAGAAACGTAGATAAAAGAATTAAATCATGGCGGAACAGTGCCTTGCTTAAGTATTCATTCCTCCTTGAACTTTCCCACATTGTGTAGTGGATTGAAATGGACTTCACTGGGATGTTACCATTTTATTTACTCAAAAGATTCGAGTTCCTTCAGATTGGATGAGGAATATCGTTGACAAACGGATTCTTAATCAGACTGAGGTCCGAGCTTCGACTGCGTCATTGTAACACAATCAAGTTCTTGGTTCTGAACTTGCATCGTGATTCTGTTGGAAGCTAAACCTCCCACCCAGTCTCCAATCTCTTGCAGACTAGAACAGATTTTCTTCTAGGCTTGCCCTGTATTTGACTCCATCCATCTCGCACTCAACCCTGACCAGTTTTCCAGGCCAAGCAGGTAAAAAGCATTCCCACACCACGATGCTACCGCCCCCGTGCTTCACAGTTGAAAAGGATTTCACACATTGTTGGATTTCTGCCAAATGTAGTACTGTATACAAAATCCAAACTGTTCTGCTTTGGTGTCATCAAACCAAAGAACCTTAAATTAGGATTGATACTCTTCCAAAACTCAGGACCATAGCAGTGGGGGGTGAATACTTTTACGTTCATATCGTTTGTGTAGAAACAGGACATATAATCCAAATGAAGTCCATTTTGGATCAGGCTGTAATGTAATTAACTTGATCAGGGGGGGGGGGGGTGAATACTTATGCAAGTCAGTGTACAACTTCATGTCATCTGCTCAGTGAAGAACTCAGTCAGAGTTGCTGTCAAGGATAAAGTTTCTCCAACCTTCTTTTTCTTGTCTAAAGCCGGAGGCTGCACGCCGCTGAGCAGCAAGTTGGTGAGAAGTTTTGACACGAACGACTTCTTGAGGTAAATGTTAATAAAACCTGCAACAACAGATCATTATTTAACATCATTCATGAAAGTTTCTTTGGATCCTAGCAAGTCCATATCATATCATAACTCCACCTGGTCCAGCGATTTCTGTTCTCTCAATGAGTTCATTGTCAGGAATGTTTTGGGAAATCTTCTCAGCTATCTCCCTGGGGTTAACCTTCAGTCCTTTTCCCTTCATCATCTGAGAAAAGAAAGATAAACAATTCATTGAATGATCTTAGAATGACAGATTGTGTGGAAATATGTAGGATAATATTATCAGGAAATGCAACTATTTAGCACTGTACACTCGTAGCCACTTTATTAGGAACACCTGCTCATTCAATCCCTTATATTTCCGTCTAGAGCTCTACTTACCGAGTCTGAGGATGTTTTAGGTTAAACGATCACTCTGATAAGATTAATACAGCTGCTGGTCATAGAGTGACTGACCTGAGACATTGCCATGGCACTGTTGCACTGGTAATCTCCAAACTTGGGCTGTTGGTTGGGTGCGACAGCGAGCGGTGGGTTCTCCAGGTCGGGGTAAGCCACGCTGATGGCATGTCCAAAGATCTCCTGAAGTCTCTGGTTGATGTTGGTCATGCTCTTGCTGTTGCAGCTGTTCTCCTCTTGTATACTCTGGAAAGGAAAGCAGCGAAGAGCAATGTCCAAAATTTAGCAGTGTTCTCTCACTAGTGTGGGGGAGGAAAAAAAAAAAAAAAAAAAGCCTCCAGTACTAGTTCACGTCATGTTGCGTCATATGAACTATTAATAAATATGAAAGCAAATAAAAGATATGCATCCAAACTGAAGCAAAAAAGTACCACTCCAAATAACAAATAGAAATAGAGGCATCCAAAATGAATAAAAAAAAAAAAAAAAACACTTCAAATAACACAACAAAATTTGTCGGTGATAGTTTTTTATTTGGCCTGTAGAGGCCGCTAGTTCGGATCCGTTATTGGTGCCGATTGATCTGCAAAACCCATCAATCGGTCGACCTCTACGATGGTGTACTAAGTAGAATTAAATCCTAAATATAATAATCATAATCTGTTAAAGTCATGAGTCATTAGACAAACAAATAATACACCTTCCTTTTTTTTATTTAAGCATTAAAACAATACTAAATAATCGAATGCCCCTGAGACATAACTGATCCCCGGCTAATTTAGCAGGTAGACACCCCACAGCTATTCTCGTTATCATATTATTATTATTATTATTATTATTATTATTAAGTGAGTAAGTATTTTCTATTACGACACAGTGAATTAATTGTTGCGTCAGATGGAACACTTCCTGCTTTGTACCAAAAGTGAAACGTTCTCAGAGCTGCAGGACTCGTTTTTTAACTTTTCAGCCAAACACGGAAACATGTTATGATACAGTACTGGAAAACACGCTCAGCGAACGCTTCACAACTGGAAAAAATAAAACAGAAACACGTCAACTTTGACAGCATCCGCGTGAGACGAAGAAACCGTAAAGCGTTTACCCTTTTGAGGATGTTAAGGCGATATTTCAGCCTGGTGTTCTCCTCCCTGAGCTCCTCCAGGGCCGGTGAGGAGAAATCCGTCTCCTTCTTCAGGTTCTCCACCTGAGCCCAGAGACACTGAATCTCCTTTTCCTGTCAGGAGGAGCACGACAATCTATCACCGTTTTCATCAGATGTACACTTTAATATTTATTCATACTTTATTTATCAAGTGTGTAAAACGTCTATTCGGGAATCTGTTCATATACAGTGGAGTCCAAGAGTCCAAAAACAAACAAACAAACAAACAAACAAACAAAAAAAGCTTATATTTTCTAATTTAATGCAGTAATTTGCATCAGGAATGATATCATCTCAGAAATATTTACATGAATTTCAGAATTTCTTAGTATTTCCTTTCTTAATATTTAAATCTCAGAACAAGAACATTAAGGCCGAGCATTTATTTATAAAAAAGGAATCAAAACCTGACAAAGAAATTAGGAATAAATTTAAATTCACACAGTTTGAAAATAAAACAATTCTAACAATAAAAGTGTCAGTTTCAGTCAATTTCATCTCTATTTTCAACAATTACTCCATTTTGGACAAGCACTAGGCTATGGAGCCATCTAACACTAGATACTACCGTACTAAATAGTATGCATTCATGACAAGCCTCCATTAGCTTAGCACTAATCTTGCATACTATCTAGTACGGAATGCTTCAACCGGTTTCTGAAGCTAACCAACCGGTTAGCTTTCACAGTTCGAGCAACTTTTCCTTCTTTATTAATTAATCAACGACATCCTGCGACGTTAGATAAAGAAATATTAAGGCTTTCTGGGTTTTTATTTATTTTTTTAAATCAATTAAATACTCAGAACTCCAACGCTACCAAGCTTTTGCTAGATTGCTAGCGTTGAGTGCTCAAAAAACGCTCGATGCTAAATCACCGCTTAGAGCACTACATAGGGTGCACACGCGCGGGCTCCTTTCCTGGCTTGGTAGTGCACTCGTATAGGGAGGAGGAAGTTATTTGGATTTTAACCTGGGTTACATCAGAAACTGTTATACACGCTTTAAACATGTACGGCGTGTTTCTTTAGAAATGCTACAAGAGTTTAAATGTAAATCTGACCTGGTTTTGAAGCCGGTCTGTGTACTGTGCCACAGGGTCACCCATATTCAGGAAAATATGTATATGTTTAAAGCTACAGCAGCGTGTAAAAGTTGTCCAGTGCTCTCTATCCAGGTCTGAAACAGCTTTCACTTCAGGCACGGAATTGTGGGAGAAACACTCGACAAGCCTAAAGACCTCCCCAAAACTAAACCAGCTCTGGGAAATCTGATGTAAATCTGCTACATAATAACTGTATACTATATATTAATAATTAAAGAAATAAAATACATAACATTTTTGATTTAAAAAAAAAAAAAGTCACTGCTCCGTTTTTTAAACACTCAGACAAAGGTGTCTAGACAGAGGAAGGCAGACAATTATTATTATTCCCTTCTTTTTTGCTAGAAAACTTGCCTGTGTGTGTTAGGACTGGGATCATGTGAGTGTTTTTAACTTATTTACAAAGATCACAATGAAATAAAAGCTGATTTACAGTATGCTTGTTGTTAGCAACGCGTACGTGTGAACAAAATGGCTGCCGCCCGTACCCTCCCTGCTGAAGGAAAACAAAAGAAACCCTCATAGTATTTGTAATGGTTTTACTGGTTATAGTGTTAATTCTATTGGTTTTAATGGGAACTGTAACGGTCCCTGTGGGTCTCTACTGGTACTCTGTTGCCTTCTATTGGTGGCATGTTTTGTCTAGTGTATCTCATTAAGGACCAGTGGAACACCTTTGACATTTGGTATTAGTTGTAAAATTTCCTAGATTTTTATTGTACGGTGAGGGTTTTCAAATTGAGAAGCAGCCCAACACCAACGATAACACCACAGACAATAATAACATCACAGTTCGACTTGGAAACCAGATAGACGGGGATGGTCCGGTTCAGAAGCCGATTTTAATCGCACGCAAGACACGTAAGACAAGCAAAAAATATGAACAACGTCGCTCACGTAGCATCCGCATGAGCGTACGTATGCGTTGTATGAGTGAAATATATGCACACCCTCACATTAACACTCACATTAACGTTAATCGGAACGTGCAATACTGCGTGATTCATTTACAACGTGGTTAGTAACGGCCTGGGCAGACTGGTGGTGGTTTAAATTACTAGTTTAATTCAATTTGTTAGGAAAAAAAAAATCTAACAAATATAATATTGCAAAAAAAAAAAATGATTATGAACTGGAGTGATGTAGCTGGGGCTGAGGAACTGTCAGAGCCAGAATTCATACACCATGCTGACACTGCCAACATTTCCACATTTAAAAGTGTTTTTCTGGGCTTCCAGGGGACTGGAGGTAGAGTTTATCTTTGTTTGATTTTTTTCTTTTTCTTTAAAAAAAAAAAAAAACCCTTTCGGTTTAAGCCACACCCACTTTGGGTTTAAATCCGGATACAGATACAGATACAGATAGCGTCGTTGCAGGTCCGGTATGGATACCTTTCAGTCTGAGGTGAAGTCCTAAATTATAAACAAACAAACAAACAAATAACAGAAATATTTAAGAGTTCAACAATATCCTTAAGACTGGCAGCGATTCGGCAAGATTGCTGGTTTCTGAATTTTAAAAAATAATAAATAGAACTTCAAAATATAATTTTTAGTTAGTTACCTACTTTACACTATTTATTTGTTTGTTTGTTTGTTTCTTTCTTTCTTTCTTTATTTAACAGGGACAATACACACATTAATCAACATCAGTGTTTATGATGTAAATATGTCAGATTTAGTAAATGGCTAATTGTCTCTCGCTGTCCCCTGGACAGTTTGGCGTTAAAAAAGAAAGAAAGAAAAAGTGGATCATGAAGAAAAAAACAACATTAAAACAGAACATGATCACATAGCACATAAAATTAACTCCATAAATACCAAACACACTACAAATGCAGAGCACAATACATGATACAATCCTGACACTAATTCATGTGAGCATTATAAATAAGCTACACACCAGTGTCAGGTACTCCTGACATTTTTCTTTCTTTTCTTTTCTTTTTTTTTTAAAGAATAAAGCAATGTTTTTCAAATCTCTTAAATCAGCAGGAAGCTCATTCCAATCATAAGTAAACACAGACAGACCAAAGACAAGAGTTTTCATGATTTGGTGTTACACAATCACTGGAGGAGCAAATTATGTGGGCAAGAGAGATCCTATATAGGAATCCAATATAGGATTAACATCATCAGAACTAAACCATAAATCCAGGAGATAAAAAAACAAGAAAGGAAAGCAGTTTAATACATAATAATAATAATAATAATAATAATAATAATAATAATAATAATAATAATAATAATAATAATAAAATAAGAAGTACGCCATGAATTTTAATTCCCCTCCAGGCCGCAGGTGGCGGTATTGAGTTCATGTAGCAACGAATAAATGGAGGAAAAGGGAGGGCGAAGAAGAACATGGTCAATGGAAATCTACAGCATGAACTCGATTTGATGTAAGTGAAATAATAATAATAATAACAACAACAATAATAATAACAACAACAACAATAATAATCATAATCATAAATCGTAGTCGCTAATAAATCATAATAAACTCGGCACATTCCCGCTTTAACGGTGATTAGTAAGCGGTGGCTGTGTCCCAAATCACCTCCTTTTAACTCCCCGTAAGAGCGTTCCATAAGGAAGAAAAACATGGCGTCTGCACCCTATATAGTGCACTTTATTTGCGAAAGGGAGCCGTTTTGGGAATGAGCCGGTAGCTAGCTAGCCACTAATGTCAATACAAAGACAATTAGCTCAGTTTCTTTATCACTTTGGTGCCGTTATAGATGTATATGGAAAAGCAGAATGTTTCTATGTAAAAGTGAATACATATATATGCAGCAAAGCTTGTAAAGCATATGACTAACTAGCTAGTTAAAGTATAACAAATAAAAGTGTCTCTACGTGTTAGTGATTTGTTCAGGTTTTCAGTGCTGGTTATATTTGATGTGTTTCAGGTTTGAGAGTCTGGTGTGTTACCAGGTGTCTTTAAGGTGACCAGCATCCTGTAAAACGGTATTTCTTATTTATTTATGTATTAAAACCATGTACATACTTAGCTCCAATGTACAATCCAGGCATTTTCATCAACCTATAGTGCATGACCTTTGTAAAAAAAAAACACACAACATGGCACCTACACGTATGTTTACATCCATGTTATCCAAAGCAGTTTACAACTGAGACGGTCCGTGCTTGACGAGCAGGAGCTCGTGGTTGTGTTTTTCCTCTCCACAGATTTTTTTCCCCATCATGTCTCTGTCAGTGATAATAAAGTGGGGAGGACAGGAGTACTCCATCAGCGCCTTGTCCGAAGACGACACCGTGCTGGACCTGAAACACTCCATTAAATCTCTCACTGGAGTCCTGCCCGAACGCCAGAAACTGCTGGGTTTAAAGATCAGAGGTACAACTGCTCGGAGAGACCTCTAGTCTTACAGCTTGTGTTTTAATATCCACTCAATCCCTTACGTGTATGGATTTTTACACCAGATAATAACCATTTTGGCTACTACCATCTCCATATCATCCACCGGCGAGTTGCTGCTTGTTATCACCTAACTTTTTAAACGATCGTGATGAACGATTTAATCTCCCAGAACCGATGAGAGCCTAAATAAAGACACTAAAACGATCGTTTCTACCATTTCAGGTTTAAAGGAGAGTAGGTGAGGAGTAATAACATTACCGGCTGTGCGGTCAGGAGCTGCTTACCAGGCAGAGCCGATCACGAAAACTCTGCCGTGATTCCGCAGTAAACAGAACAGTACATTTTCAATAAAATCGCCTAATTTCCCACATGGCCGACATTTTTTACTGTTGATCCGCTGCTCAGAGAAGTACTTAATTATATTCTAATCACACTCGTAAGTAACATCATTTCTAAAGTCTTAGATTTGACACTTTATTGCGGGGCTATTTAATCTTTTTCCAATCAAAAATTAGCAGAAAAAACTGAACGTGCCGTTTTTGCCCTAAACGTCGTGGTGTCATGTCTAATAAATATAGTAACCGATGTTAACCGTATACGTCTAATGTTCGCTAAGTCAAACGTACGCTGACCTCAAAACATTCTCCATTTACCGTGACCGAAAGCCAAAGCGAGAGCGCGATGTGAGATGAGGAGGAGGAGGAGGAGGAGGCGGGGCTTCCAGGTGGTGTCAGTTAATATCACCTGCCGCACATCATTCCAGATTCATGTGTCAATTGGATCATCTCCTGTTTAATTAGGGTGTATTTTTGAGAGATAATTCATATTAGCGTACTCTGATGATAAACTGCAGAGCTCTTACGGAGGTATGATATAATATATTATAATATAATCAGAGTAAGCGTCGGTGGACGCCGTGGCAGCGCGATATCGTGTAGAGACGATGAAATCGTTAGAAGGGACGAGCCCGTCTCAGGGTAAGTGTGGTAATCTGATGTCTGTTTGCAGGTAAACCAGCTGACGATGGCACGAAGCTCGGCCTGCTGAAGCTTAAACCCAACACCAAGATTATGATGATGGGCAGCAGAGAGGAAAGTCTGGTAGGATTTTTCACACCTTGTATGATGGAGTGCTGTGGAGGTAGATGCTGTACCGATGTACGGTGTACGATTCACTGGTTGCTCCAGTTGTTTTCTCTTATGGCGGACGTCCAAAGCGTCATCTTTGCCTATAGTTTTGGGATTGATCTCATAGTTTGTGTGTTTTTATAAAAAGAAAAAAAAAAACGTTTGTGTTTCCCCTTGAAGGAAGACATCCTGGCTCCTCCTCCTGAAAGCGATGATGTCATCAATGACTTTGACATCGAAGAGGAGGTGATCGAGGTGGAAAACCGGTGCGTTATTGGAAATGCATCCAAATCACCTTTTGTATGTTTATCTGCCGTAACGCCACGTTTGAACCTTTTCCTCCTGTTTATACCTGGACGTTTATATGTAGAGAGGAGAATCTGGCTAAGATCACACGCCGTGTCAAAGAGTACAAAGTGGAGGAGTTAAACCCACCCAGAGAGGGGAAGAGATTACTCGTGTTAGACGTCGATTACACGCTGTTCGGTGAGACGGGACGAGTCAAGCTTATTTATGAATTATGATATTTAGTAGATGTACATATATAATGCCTGTTTAGTTCATTGTATGCTTGTTTTATTTATCTATCTATCTATCTATCTAACTATCTATCTTTCTAACAACTTAATTACTTAATTCCATACTTACTTACACACTTACACATTTAGCTGCTTACTTACTTATGTCCTAAACTACTTACTTATTTACGTACGTGCTTACTTATGTACATACATACACACTTAACTTACTTACTTATGTCCTTGCATACTTACTTATTTATGAACTTACTTACTTATATCCTTGCATACTTACTTATTTACGTACGTGCTTACTTATGTACATACATAGGCACTTAACTTACTTACATACTTACTTACTTACTTACTTATTTCCTTGCATGCTTACTTATGTACATGCATACTAACTTATTTATAAACCTACTTACGTACTTATGTCCTTGCATACTTACTTATTTACATATGTGTTTACTTATGTACATACATATGCACTTAACTTACTTACATACTTACTTACTTCTATCCTTGCATACTTACTTAATTACATACATACTTATGTACATACATATGCACTTAACTTACTTACATACTTATGTCTTTGCATACTTACTTATTTCCTTACATGCTTACTTATGTACATGCATACTAACTTATTCATGAACTCACTTACGTACTTATGTCCTTCCATACTTACTTATTTACATACGTGTTTACTTATGTACATACATATGCACTTAACTTACTTACATACTTACTTAATGCTGCCTGATGCTGCGTTTAATTCTGATACTTTTAAAATAGTCCTTCACCACGTCATCATCACTCGAGAATTAACGCTAGTCCTGCCCCAGATCCTGAACAAAGTTGGTCCAGAGAGGGCGTAGTTCCAAAATCGTGTATCTCTTTATCTAGAGCTCAGATCATATTTGTTGCTTATAGGGAATATTCCTGCCTCTCTTTAGACCACAAGTCGTGTGCCGAGACGGGGCAAGAGCTCATGAGGCCGTTCCTCCACGAGTTCCTCACGTCTGCGTACGAAGACTACGACATCGTCATCTGGTGTGAGTGTTCGAGACTTCCTGAGCTTTCACAGTATTACGAGTATTACGTTTCATGTAAAGTTTTGGAAAACTACGCACGTGTTCGGTAGCTTTTCAAGGCAGAAACTCGTCTTGGAGTAAAGTCGCCGTCTCGGGGAACACGTGAAATCGTTACTAAGAGATTAAGAGAGGTGTTCCTCAAGGGAACGTTTAAACTCCCAAGTCGGGCGGCGTGACTAAAATATCGTATTAAAGGAGATCCTACGGTGTGTAGGTTTGCAAAACAGTGGCGTTAACAATGAAATAAAGGGAAGAAATGTGTTAAGGTTTTACAGTTGTAAAGATTGAGTACAAAACTGACATCAGATCAGCTGCTTTCAGTTAGTTTGTAATTAAATGAATTGAAGAAATAATAATAATAATAAAAAGGTTATCGCGATATCCACAATGTCTCAGAAAAGCGTATCGTAACGTATTCTCTCCCTGAAGTTTGTTTTTCGATGGAGAAGAAATATTTCTGGCTAAAGAAAATTTCCTTAGGACGTCATGTTTGCGTCCCTGTCATCGTTTTGTTTTTTGTTTTTTTTGCTATACGATGTGATTGGTCAATGATATATTTCTCACTGGGATATATAACCATACATACTCTGGTATTTAACATCAATTTATCATTTAAAACTTGTCTTTTCGGATGGATGAAAAAGCAAACTGAACTTTTTTTTTGCCCCCTCCGTGGTTCCTTTACAGCTGCGACAAGCATGAAGTGGATTGATGCCAAAATGAAAGTAGGTTCATCGATATATATTATGTGTACTGATTGTGAATGATAAATTTCTGTATTATTAAGGTTGCAGAAATCTCAAAATCACTTCTTGAAAGCTCATTAGTTCTGTGTGTGTGTGTGTGTGTGTGTGTGTGTGTGTGTGTGTGTGTGTGTGTGTGTGTGTGTGTGTGTGATATCCCAGGAGCTGGGTGTGTCGGATAACCCTAACTACAAGGTCACCTTCATGCTGGATAGTGGAGCCATGATCACAGTTCACACACCTAAAAGAGGCGTGGTGGAGGTGAAGTACTGTACTACACTATAAAACATATATTTTATTTAAGTTACCGTAGCCTTCCTGTCCGCTCGATCCGGTCGGGGCGTTCTCCTCTGACCTCTCTCGTCAACGAGACGTTTCCACTTGGATGTTTTTTTTGTTTTTCGCGCCATTCGGTATAAACTCTAGACACCGTCGTCTGCGGATAATCCTGAGAAATGAGCGGTTTCTGATTCAGAAATGCTCAAACTAATCCGACGTCCACGCGGCGGTCGAGGTCACTGAGATTCCCCCCCCCGCAGTGACGTGAAGATTAACTGAAGCTCTTGCATGATTTTACGCATCTTGCTGCTGCAACACGACCGGCTGATTGGATCGTCGCATGAATGAGCAGGGGGACACGTGTTCCTATCAAAGTGGCCAGCGAGTGTGATGATGGGACGGATCAAATTGGATCAGCGCATCCATTTAAAAGGTTGTAATCGATCATAAAACGATTATTAGTTTAATCGTTTTTTTGTCTGATTTTAGTGTCGACCGGAGGGCACCGAACCGTATCGTGTCGTGTCGTATCGTATCGTGTCGTATCATATCGTATCGTATCGTATCATATCGTATCGTGTCGTATCATATCGTGTCGTATCGTATCATATCGTATCGTGTCGTATCATATCGTATCGTGTCGTGTCGTATCATATCGTGTCGTGTCGTATCATATCGTATCGTGTCGTATCGTATCGTGTCGTATCGTATCGTATCATATCGTATCGTATCGTGTCGTATCATATCATATCGTGTCGTATCGTGTCGTGTCGTATCATGTCGTATCATATCGTATCGTGTCGTATCATATCGTATCATATCGTATCGTGTCGTGTCGTATCATATCATATCGTGTCGTATCATATCGTATCATATCATATCGTATCGTGTCGTATCATATCGTATCGTGTCGTGTCGTATCATATCGTATCGTGTCGGAAGCACGAGGTTTACAGCCGCAGTACGTACCAGGGCACGTAAAACGATTTTGAGTCGATCGTGTCGTATAACCTTTTGCGTCCTTCATAGGTGAAGCCGCTCGGAGTGATCTGGGGAAAGTACGGCGAGTTCTACAACCGAAAGAACACCATCATGTTTGACGACATCGGAAGGAACTTTCTCATGAACCCGCAAAATGGGCTGAAGGTACGAGAAACCTGTCCACACTGCACTATACCACGTACACTAATATACTACATCTCAGATATACGGAAAATATAAAACCACTCTTCTTCTTCTTCTTTTTATTATTATTATTATTATTTGTGTGTGTGTGTGTGTGTGTGTGTGTGTGTGTGTGTGTAGATTAGACCGTTTATGAAGGCGCACTTAAACCGAGAGAGAGACAAGGAGCTTCTCAAACTGTCTCAGTACCTGAAGGAGATCGCCAAGCTGGACGACTTTTCAGCTCTCAACCACAAGCACTGGGAAAGGTTCGTGTAAACGACGCTCCGACAATACATACATATTTTCCGGACACTTTTATCCAAAACGACTCGCGGTCTAATCCGAGTCTGTAGCCAGGGTTCGACGGTGGCTCTCCGGCTGCGTCCGATCTTCCACTGTGTCACCGTGTATTGTTTTTATTTTATTTTAGTTACCATACTTATCCTTCTGGGAGAAAACAACAATCTTCATTTCCTTTTTATTTATTAAACGACTAGCGTACAAGCGCGAGTTTAATCCATCATGATGTTTCTCATGATGAACACTGAGGGATTTAAATGTCTTTTCTGTTGAATTTAATGTCCGTTTGGGATTTTAGATTTTTTTAAATATAGACGTATATAAATCCTACACGTTGTTAAAGGTTATATAAGGAATAAAACACTTCAGGGTGTGCTGCTGTAGAAAAATAATGAACGACAGGACGGTGTGATGCGTCCCGATGCTATACGTTGATAGTCTGCCTATAACAGCATGACCCCAAGTGGGTTTTTTTCCCCTCTTATACCACAGCAGTTTGCCGACGACGGCATATTTAGTATAATATTTTAATTTTTAAAATTTATTTTTTGAATGAATGAATTAAATAAACAAATAAAGTTATAGTTATATTTAATGTTGCGATGCGCCCATGGAACAAGTTGAACCCGTTCTCGTTAATGTTATAACAGCTGTAAACAAAAAGAGCTAGAAATATATCAAAACAATAATCGATATATAAATAAAAATAAATTAAATAAATTAAAAATAGGAAAAGAGTAAAATAAAATTAAGTCCAAACCAGCGATTAAATTGCAACAGATGGAGATGGAGATAAAATTGGCACAAACAAAAATGTATTAAAAGCTAACTAATGTACTGAATCTATTCCATGTGCTACATGTTAACACTTAACATGTCAGGACGTGTTAATCATGACAGCTTTACCTGCTGATGATAAGATGAGATGCTGATGATGATGATGATGATGATGATGATGATGATGGTGTTTACCTTTGATCCCTGCAGGTACCTCTCAAAGAAGCAGAGCCAGTGAAGTAGCTGGAGAGTTCATCCTCAAGAACAAGTGATGCTGGATATCTGCAAGCCGTCACCAAACAACCTCCTGCCACCTCTCTCTCTCTCTCTCTCTCTCTCTCTCTCTCTCGCTCTCTCTCACTCTCACTCTCTCTGTCGCTCTCTCTCTTGCTCTCACTCGCTCTCTCTCTCTCTCTCTCTCTCGCTCTCTCTCGCTCTCACACTCGCTCTCACACTCGCTCTCGTTTGCTCTCTCTCTCTCGCTCTCTCTCTCTCACGCTCTCTCTCTCTCTCTCTCTCTCTCTCTCGCTCTCACTCTCACTCTCTCTGTCGCTCTCTCTCTTGCTCTCACTCGCTCTCTCTCTCTCTCTCGCTCTCTCTCTCGCTCTCTCCCTCTCTCGCTCTCTCTCGCTCTCTCTCGCTCTCACACTCGCTCTCGCTCTCGCACTCGCTCTCGCACTCGCTCTCGTTTGCTTTCTCGCTCTCTCTCTCTCTCTCTCTCTCTCTCTCTCACTCTCTCTGTCGCTCTCTCTCTTGCTCTCACTCGCTCTCTCTCTCTCTCTCTCACTCTCTCTGTCGCTCTCCCTCTCTCTCGCTCTCTCTCGCTCTCACACTCGCTCTCGTTTGCTCTCTCGCTCGCGCTCTCTCTCTCGCTCTCGCACTCGCTCTCGTTTGCTCTCGCTCTCTCTCTCGCTCTCTCTCTCGCTCTCGCACTCGCTCTCGTTTGCTCTCTCGCTCGCTCTCTCTCTCTCTCTCTCTCTCTCTCTCTCTCTCTCTCTCTCTCTCTCTCTCATCCCACCATGCTCGCTCCATCTCAGAAAGGAAAAGGACTTGAAATACTCACCTTTACAGTTACACACGTGTGCTGAATAAACAAGCAGCAACAGTAGTGCGAGCGTAACACTCTTCCCTCTCTTCATCACGCTGAGGCACTGAACATAACAGGGTACATTTAATAAATAATAAAGTCTTGCTTGATGCAAGTGGAATTACATCCACAAACCCACAAATATTCTTTGCACTTCTTTATACAGGACTGTGCAAAAGTTTTAGGCACCCTATTTTTTTTTTTTTTTTTTTGTTTAGTACAGACTTTGTTATAGATTTTTTTATTTTATGACGTCTGCATGATCAAGTCGGTACAAAAAAAACATTTTCGATTCCCAAACATCAGATTTCTAGCACAAAAAATGTTTGTACGTCATTAAAGAAAGCAGCGTATTACGTAAGAGACACTTTTCAGACAGTAAACACAATGAAGGCTGCTGGGTTTCGCTGCAGAAATAAGAAGCGAGTGCGAAAGTCAAAGTGTCCAGAAGAACTGTGTCTGGTTCTGCAAGATGCTCAATAAAACTTACCAGCTCATTTCCTTATAAAACTGCACACATTGTACCGGAGACTACTGTTTTTATTTTTTTTATTTTTCTGTCACACCAAATATCGACTTTGTTTCATTTACTACTGTTTACTGCTCTGGAATATTTTTTTTTTTTTATAATGTAGAAACGTTTAATTTCATTATCTTGAAGGCGTCTTTGCTCTACAGCATTTCTTTGCGTGTGTCTAAAACTTTTGCACAGCGCTGTGTATTTGAGACAAATATCACTTATTAATTTGACGTTTCTTTTACAGCCGAATTCTACACAAATAACTAAACGGCAAAACTGAAAACACGACGGCAATAAAACTAAAATCAGCAAATCAGAGAACACGACAGCAAAATTTAAAAACGAAAACATGCAATAATCTCTCTCTCTCTCTCTCTCTCTCTCTCTCTCTCTCTCTCTCTCTCTCTCTCTGTGTGTTTTTTCCTCCAGAAATTAGCTAATTTATTTTTTTTTTTTAACTCACAGCAGTAAATTTATTAAAGTCAGTAAACGGAGGACAGGGAGTATCTAACGGTTTACATAAATACTGGTTCTGGTATTAATTTTTGACTTATTTAATGATTTGTTTACAATGTTCCCTTTGTGTTCCCTTTGTGTTCCCTTTGTGTTTGGGTGCTAATCTAGTGGCTTTGGTTTGTTTGGCATCAAATAATTACAAGAACAAAAACTTTTGTTTTGTTTTGTTTTGTTTTGTTTTTTTTGAGAACTGACTTTTTTTTTTTTTTACTTTGTTTTCGTGTTCATATTGTTATGGAAATGTTTAACCTCAAGTCGCTTCCTGTCCTCTCGTGGTATTTTGTCTTTTTAAAAAAAATTATTATTATTTTTTTTATTCCAACAACACTGACATGAGCGCTGAGTCTATGGATGCAACTCGAGTTTAAATAAATACAAATTTAAAAAAGAAACAGAATAATTTTATAGTGGGTGTTGAATGTGAGCGTTTCTTGTTGAATAATAAAATACAGTAACGTTTTCCTAAACACGTTATGTTACAGTCCCCTCCGAAACTATTGGAACGGGCAAGTCCATTTCGTTAGTTTGGGCTGTACACCAAAGACGTCCGGGGTTAAAGATCAAAAGATGGATGTGAGACGGGAGTTTGGGATTTCAGCTTTTATTTCCTGGTATTTACATCTAGACGTCTTAAACAGCATAAAACATAGAACCTTTTGTGTCGAAAGTAAATAGCACTTAATATTTAGTTGCATATCCTGTGATTGTAATAACGGCATCAAGCCTGTGACTCGCTGACACCAAACCAAGCTTTTCCAGGTTTGTACCGTGGCCTCTTTCAGATGATGTTTGTTTCAGGTTGTTTCTCCCTTCGGTCTCCTCTTCGGGAGGTGAAATGCTGCTCAGCTGGGTTAAGGTCTGGTGATTGGCTCGGCCAGTCTAAAACCTTCCACTTTTCCCCTCCCGATGAAGTCCTTTGTTGAGTCGGCAGTGTGTTTTGGATCGTTGTCTTGCTGCATGATGAAGTTATCCCTGATTAATGTTGATGCGTTTCTCTGTAAATTGACAGGAAAAAATGTTCCCGTAACGTTCTGAATTCATTCTGCTGCCACCATCATGAGTTCCATCATCAGTACAGATCAGTGAGCCTGTTCCAGAAGCAGCCACGCAAGCCCAAGCCATGACACTACCTCCACCATGTTTCACAGATGTGCTTGTATGTTTTGGATCATGAGCAGATCCTTTCTTTCTCCACACTTTGGCTTTTCCATCACTTTGGTAGAGGTTTATCTCGGTTCCAGAACTTTTGTGGATCATCTCTGTATTTATGTGCAAATTCCAGTCTGTCTTTCTGATTTTTACTGCTGATGAGCGGTTTGCATCTTGTGGTACGGCCTTTATATTTCTTCGAACGGTGGATCGTGATACCTTCACCCCTGGCCTGAGGAGGTTCTTAGTGATGTCACTCACTGTTGTTTTGGGGTTTTTCTTCACAGCTCTCACAACGATCTGTCATCAGCTGTTGTTGCTTCCCTTGGCCGACCCATTCGGTGTCTGTTGCCCGGTACATCGGTGGTTTTCTTTTTCAGGACATTCCAAATCGTTGTATTGGCTCTGCCCAAAGTTTGTGCAATGCCTCTGATGCTTGCTTTTCTCCCATAGACAGATCTTCATGTTGGTTTTATCTTCACAGGTGAAACTGGAGGCTAAAACCAAGAGTAGATTTTCATAGCTGTTTATTGTTTAAACAGTCAATCTAACAAGAAACACCTGTCAGTCACGTGTTCCAAAATTTTTGCTCGCTTAAAAATCGGGCGGTCTGATACAAAATGTGCTATGTTTTATGTTGTTTAACACATGTACATGTAAATACCAGGAAATGAAATCTGAAATTATTTAATCTCTTCTCATATCCATCTTTTAATCTCAAACCCAAATGTCTTCAGTCTAAAAAAAAAAAGAAAAGAATTGGCCTTACTGTTCCAATAGTTTCGGAGGGGACTGTATTAATCGGTTTCTACAGTAACAACTCATTCACAGGGACTTCTATACGTACACGTTTAGCTAACGCTGCATTCAGTTAAATCTCGTAAATACGGAATTTCCAACCTCCTACTAGGAAAAAAAACAAAACAAAGACCCCTCAAATTGGAATTCCTACTTGGAAAGTCGGGAAGTTCTCCAACCTTCAACCCCGGGTTCACACTGAACACCTTACAGTGCTCAAGAAAGTCAATACATTATAAACTCATGATCACTAATGTTAGCTGCTTGGTCATGTTATTTTTATTTATTTTTTTTCCCACAAAATGAAGGAAACTTTCCCAAGTCGAACGCAGCATAACATTTACGAACATAAACTTCGGTATCAGAGCTTTGTTTGTTTATTTATTTGTTATTTTAACCACCGTGGGGAAATGTTCAGGACTTTCGAGCGCTTTGGCTTATGTGACGAGCTAAATTGTCTCGTAATAATAACTTTTTAAAAAAGAAAAAAAGACAGGTTGCTGATGTGTCATTCTTTAATAAATAATAAATATTGGCAAATTGCTGTAGTATAACAGGAATTTTTTTAAAAAATCGTCATAACACTTGATATTTTCCTTTAACAGCACACAGACTGATATACAGCTATCATACTGTAAAAACAAACAGGTTGTATAATGGACAGACTGAAGTGGGATGTTGTCTTCTTGCCCTGTTAAAAACAACAACAATATATATACAGGTGCATCTCAATAAATTAGAATGTCGTGGAAAAGTTCATTTATTTCAGTAATTCAACTCAAATTGTGAAACTCGTGTATTAAATAAATTCAGTGCACACAGACTGAAGTAGTTTAAGTCTTTGGTTCTTTTAATTGTGATGATTTTGGCTCACATTTAACAAAAACCCACCAATTCACTATCTCAACTAATTAGAATACTTCATAAGACCAATTAAAAAAAACATTTTTAGTGAATTGTTGGCCTTCTGGAAAGTATGTTCATTTACTGTACATGTACTCAATACTTGGTAGGGGCTCCTTTTGCTTTAATTACTGCCTCAATTCGGCGTGGCATGGAGGTGATCAGTTTGTGGCACTGCTGAGGTGGTATGGAAGCCCAGGTTTCTTTGACAGTGGCCTTCAGCTCATCTGCATTTTTTGGTCTCTTGTTTCTAATTTTCCTCTTGACAATACCCCATAGATTCTCTATGGGGTTCAGGTGTGGTGAGTTTGCTGGCCAGTCAAGCACACCAACACCATGGTCATTTAACCAACTTTTGGTGCTTTTGGCAGTGTGGGCAGGTGCCAAATCCTGCTGGAAAATGAAATCAGCATCTTCAAAAAGCTGGTCAGCAGAAGGAAGCATGAAGTGCTCCAAAATTTCTTGGTAAACGGGTGCAGTGACTTTGGTTTTCAAAAAACACAATGGACCAACACCAGCAGATGACATTGCACCCCAAATCATCACAGACTGTGGAAACTTAACACTGGACTTCAAGCAACTTGGGCTATGAGCTTCTCCACCCTTCCTCCAGACTCTAGGACCTTGGTTTCCAAATGAAATACAAAACTTGCTCTCATCTGAAAAGAGGACTTTGGACCACTGGGCAACAGTCCAGTTCTTCTTCTCCTTAGCCCAGGTAAGACGCCTCTGACGTTGTCTGTGGTTCAGGAGTGGCTTAACAAGAGGAATACGACAACTGTAGCCAAATTCCTTGACACATCTGTGTGTGGTGGCTCTTGATGCCTTGACCCCAGCCTCAGTCCATTCCTTGTGAAGTTCACTCAAATTCTTGAATCGATTTTGCTTGACAATCCTCATAAGGCTGCGGTTCTCTCGGTTGGTTGTGCATCTTTTTCTTCCACACTTTTTCCTTCCACTCAACTTTCTGTTAACATGCTTGGATACAGCACTCTGTGAACAGCCAGCTTCTTTGGCGATGAATGTTTGTGGCTTACCTAGTGAACCAAACTGAGAGACCATTTTGAAGGCTCAGGAAACCTTTGCAGGTGTTTTGAGTTGATTAGCTGATTGGCATGTCACCATATTCTAATTTGTTGAGATAGTGAATTGGTGGGTTTTTGTTAAATGTGAGCCAAAATCATCACAATTAAAAGAACTAAAGACTTAAACTAATTCAGTCTGTGTGCATTGAATTTATTTAATACACGAGTTTCACAATTTGAGTTGAATTACTGAAATAAATGAACTTTTCCATGGCATTCTAATTTATTGAGATGCACCTGTATATATATATATATATAAGTGATACAGTGTAATATATTAATAATGTCAGGAGTTAATTACATGCTTTAAGTTTGTGATCATTTACTCTTACCTTTTATTTTTTCGATTTTTGTCTGATGACCCTTGGTAAAGGAAAGAGTATATTATGAACCAGTGTTTGGTTTTGGAGGTATAAGAAAAAAACAAACGAACAAATCGTGAAAAATTACACTGATCAATATACATTGATTGGTACACCTGTGCATTCTCGCCATTATCCAATCAGCCAATTGGATCATGCAGATACAGGTTACAGAGATCAACGGCTGATCTGGGATTTTACACAGAATGGTGCGAAAAACATAAAAACACACCCAGATCTGATGAGAGACGTCAGAGGAGAATGTTCAGACCGGATTGAGCTGACCGGAAAGGCTACGGTAAATCGAATAACCACTCTTTACAACTGTGTTGAGCAGAAAAGCATCTCTTGAGGTGGATGAGCTACAACAGCAGAAGATCATATTGGGTTCCACTCCTGGAAAGCTAGAAGAGGAATCTGAGACTACAGTCGGCACAGACTCGCCCAAACTCATTCCGGTTTAAGAGTGACGAGATGCTTTTCTGCTCACCACGGTTGTAAAGAGTGGTTATTCGGGTTACTGAAGCCCAGCGGTCACCAACCCTCTTCCTTGAGATCTACCTTCCTGCAGGTTTCATCTCCACACCTGTTTTAGTTGATCAAGAATTTCTTAAGGCAATGATTAGATGTTCAGGTGGGCACCATTATGGTTGGAGCTAAAGTCTTCATTAAGGAAGATCTCCAGGAATAGGGTTGGTGAGCACTACCGTAGCCTTGCTGATCAGCAGTTTCTAAAAATGCTCAAACCAGCCACTCTGGCACCCTCCCCACACACAAATTTTTTTTTTTTCATGTTTGATGTGAACATTAACTGAAGGTTTTGGTTTTAAACATTGATCCATAGAAAATAGAGAAGAAAGTCAGAAAACATGAAAATAAAACTGACTCACTTGTGCTGGCTCCAGTCACCCCAGACTTTATTGGTGAAGGAGTCCTGAGCTCTCACACAGAACGTATAATTCTTCTTGCCGGAGACCGTATACCGGGTCTCGCTAATGTAATGGCTCTAAGACAAGTCAGGTTTTCATGTTATTCATTTGGAACTTCAACCCAGAGTATATTTTCTCACAAAACACTCTGAAGGTCTGGAACACGAGCTTACATCTGGATGGTTTCCTTCATGTTCGTGTGATGTGTCATCACAGTCCTTGCGATGCGACACCACTTTCACTTCATACCGCAGCGGGAAGAACGTACATGGTGGGTTCCACGTTTTGGGGACTTCCCACTCAAACACGTTGTTCTCAGCCTTGGTGATGTCGACCTTTCCCGGCTTGACTGCACAATCAAGAAAAATGTCATCATGTGGAACGGCAGCGATCCGTGAACATAAATACTCCAAAACTATCATGTGATGGAAGCTATTGTACATACACAGTAGTAACTGGGCAGATTTTGAGCTACATCTCCATCAACTTGCCGTATCTCTATACTAAAGGTTTCTACTGCAAGGATCTACTCGGCCTAGCGGATCACTAGAGGGGTGGATTTCGGGTTTCAGCCAGCCCTGTAATGTTTTCCACTTTTCTGTATGATAGCTACCAGGCAGCTAGCTTCACGCTGAGCTCGGGGACATCAAATGTGACGTAGCGATGACGTGACTCGCTAGTTTCAACGCAGGAGCGGTGAATTATTTGCGTGACCCAATATCCAGAGCTATTTAGCATAACTGCATAGCATGCTGAGTTTGTGTAAATTTACGAATAAGGAGACTCACTAATGTGAGCTTCCATCGAGGGGCTTCGAATGGTATAGCTGACGACGTGATGCGATTCGGATTACGATACGCCTGTTGTTTTGACAAACTGATACAAGCTAGGGGAGATTTTCTTAACAAAATATATTCGATGATTTTACTCTAACCACATAATTAAATTTTTTTTAAAAATAACAGCTATAGCAGGGTTACGTGAAATTTAACGCTTTGAACTTTGAACACGCTACGATTTACGAAGATACAAGTGATATACTGAAAAACATATATGATATGGGGTCCTATACAGGATAAAGTGATTACTGGAGATGAATGAATGAATGGTTTGTACAGCCATCAGACTAATATATATATATATATATATAGAGAGAGAGAGAGAGAGAGAGACTATGACTATATAGTTTTTGGATATTCTCCTCTTAAACTTTTTCATGTTCTTGCTAAAAGTGTTTGAGAGAAAATAGAAAGTAATAAAGCCAAGTAGCTTAAGTTCGGTGTGTAGAACAGTGGATTCACGTCAGCTCTTACTTATATCATGGATGAAGAACGCCTTTTGGTGCTCTTCAAAGCGGTACTGGTTTCGGACCAGCAAGGTGAGGTTAATGCGAGTCACCTCCTCGGAGAAGGGACACTGCAGATCCTCACATGTCAGCCCTTCGTTATCAGCATCCAGGGAGCAGTTGATGGCGCTCGAGTTCCTGCGGAAGAAGCCTTAGTCAACCAGGACGCAAAATCTTACGGTCCAGCCAGTTTGATTAACGATTTCAATTCTCCTTACCGGAAAGCTGTGAAAAACACCACGACTCCCTTCCTTATGCGATCCCATTTCCAAGAGCAGTGGAACGGGCCACTGTAGTTTCTCGCTACGCATGTAATGTGTTCTACGTGGAAAGGAAGATTAAGATAGATTAAGATACACAAGAGATTAAGTTACTAAATATTCATGGAAATCGAATACTTTAAAAAAAAAAAAATTATTTAGACCTTCAAAGGTCTCTTCATCTCATATCCAGCTAATGACTTTACTCTATGCATCAATCAAATGAGCTCAAATTCATCAATGTAGAAAAAAAAACGATCAAGAACCGTCAATCGGTTCATCATCCGCTCTGATCTGGTATAAAGACCCGTCTCCTTTACCTCCCTAGAAGGCACGAACTCCGTCTAAAAGCATGTTGAGGTACATTTCACAACTTTGCTAACGTTAACTGGCTATATTTACGTAACTGTTAGCCTGTTCTCTTTGCTAGCAAGTCAAATTCTAGCTAACGGTAAACATTGGTTGTTTACCTCTAATTAATTCGTTAGGAAGCTACGTAGTGCTGGTTACGGACACGGTTTCACCATTATTCGGTACTTTTACATCGAGTACACTGACCTCCACTTTTAACTGAGTGAGATTTTGACTATGTTTTCACTTAAGCGAATTATTCTGTGCGTTTTCATTTTTATTTTCCAATTACCTTTGTTCTTGTTTCGTTCCAGAATGGCCTTCTCAAAGTCGAGTGGACTGACCAGCACCAGCGTGTGGTTCAGAAGGTCTCCTGATGCGCTGTGGCAGGTGAAGTTTCCTCCCAGCATTGCCTGGATGGTCACTTCTATACTGTTACCCTTGGAGGTGATGTTGTATTGATTTTTCCGCCAGTGGATCTCGGTGCCTTCAAACTGATCGCCGCAACTCAATACAACTCTGGTCTTTTGTTCCATCGGGTCTCCGTTTACTTCCAAAGCAACGACTGCAACAAATGAGGTCCAGGTATAAGACTTTCAGCAACATCTTAATCTACGCTCTGGATATACCAGGATATGATAAATATGATCAAATGTACCATATTTGGTCAGTACAGTCATTCTATACCTAAATACATACTGAACACTTTTAAAAGTTGTATAAGAAATGTGTCATGGATTATTTTAGATCTTGAATAGAGACCCTGAACTGTACTATATATATATATATTAGTACTTGTGAAAGGTTTTACACCAAAATACGGCTTAAAATTATTTTAAAATTCTAACATCGGAAACCTAAAGTTGGATCCAAACTTTCTACTCGTTTTATACCGATTTGTAAAATAATATAATAATAAAATAAAGCTAATAGTCACCGTTTGGCTTGATAACCCGCAGTGTACTGCCTTCCCCGATATGAAGAAGGGTTAGATGCAAGGCGAAGACGTAAATCAAATTCATCTAAACAGACAAACAAACTCACTGTATAAGACCATACCATGTGCATAAAGTTCATATAACTGTGAATGATACGAAGGTCGTAGTAACGAAGTCAAATATTAGAAACTCAAATCATTTAACATTTAAATTTAATCGGTCCTACCTTCTTCTTCATTTTTTTTTTTTTACCCCCTTGTCTAAGCACGTTGAAGTTTCTGAAACCGGGCTCACAATGAAAAGCTGACTGAACTCACAAGTCTTTATAGGCAGGTGAGACAGAAGCAAAAAAATTCCCAGCACAGGACAATGTACAAGATAATGAGGAACTGTAAAAGCATTGACAAAAGGCATTGATAAAAACCAAACAGCATCACCCTTTTTGGAAAGTTTACACATATGACCTAATTACTCTGGCACACTGACATTATCTCTTTCAGAGAGAAGCTTAGAATAAAAAGTACCAGTCCTGGTCACCATCAAATGTACAGATCCGGTATCATTAGGGTTGATTTAAAACTTTAACCTAATAAGATAATTATGGTCCAATTATGTATGTTAAAAAAAAACCCAAAAAAAACCAATATGAAATAATATAATACGGTCAGACCAAAAAAATTATTCAGACACCTTCAACATTTCTCGCATTATCACGGTTTATTCGCTATAGTTTAGAAAATGGTAATAAAATATGACGTGAACTCAGAGTTGAACTGTGGCGGAACAAATTCATCTTGATAATGTCAGATAACTTTGATAGAAAGGTACAGTCAAGCCAAAAATTATTCAGACACCTGTTAGTATGAGAATATTTACACGACTAACAATACTTTGTTGGGCCACCCTTAGCCTCAGTGACAGCCTGTAGTCTCCTCGGCATGCTGTCAACCAGGTTCACGCAAACCTCAACTTCAATATTTGCCCAAAACTATTCAATTGTATCTGGTGTCTGAATAATTTTTGGTCTGACTGTATATATAAATAATTAATATAAAAACAAAAAGTTACACTTAGGCAGTTATTCTGTCCTGTATTTGTCCGACACGTTGCTTAGCGTTAACGGACTCTGTTGCGTGATGTAGGAACAGTTTCTTGTGAATATTATTAACGATGAATAATAAATTCAGAAGCCACCCAATAAACCGTGTGTTAAGGTGATCTTCTCACAGGTAAGGGGCGTTTTTAGGCACTGCGCTTAGCGACCCGTTCCCGTGTTTCATCGTGACACATTTTGAATCACTGTTAGCATTGTGTTTACTTGTGGTTATGGTCTGTAAGACAGAAGAAGAAGAAGAAGAAGAAGAAGAAGAGTTAAGACTGTCCTTAATTTTGTTTATTTGGGTCGTTTTCCAATTATCGCTGGTTTGTTCGGTCCTCTTGAAGGTGGGAAAGACGCGGTCAGAAAGAGACGTGTCCGAGATGCCGTGTGTGAAATTCCTTTATTCCACATCGCTGTTTTCTCCTCGTTTGATCTATCGGCCACAAACGTCAGAGGCGATGCTGTCAGAATGAGGAAGTGAAATAATAAGTACACAAGTAAGTAGATGAAGACTAGGCTTAAATAAATACACACACCCACCCACACACACACATGAATCAGGGAAAATGTAGCGGGGGAAGTCAGAGAAACACAAAGTGAAAAGGGAAGGAATTGTGTTTACTTGGCCCACATTATTAGTGCAGGGGTGAAAGTGATGAGTTGAAGAGGAAGCTGAGTGTTTGTAGACTGCAGCTGTGTCAGAAACTGCACGACTGTGACACGTGTAATGGGGTCTTCACAGGAGCTCGGGGTTTAATACTCACTTTCACCCAAACACACAGGGAATTCCACCGAGCTCTTATTGTAAGGAGTCTTCAGTGTCTCTTTCTTTTACGGGTAGTGACCCAAAAAAAACAAAAACAAAACTGTGCGTATATGACATATAGGAATATCACATCACGAGTCTCGAGGGCGCTTCTGCGATCCACGATGGATCACGATATCTGAGTGTGCTCCCAAACATTAAATAAAACATTAACTAACTAAAAATGTCTAAAAAAAAATTTTTTAAGATTAAAGTCAGTCTGTATTTCAAATCTATCATGATATCGATATTATATGTTGGGAGGGCTGGGCGATATATCGATATAATATCGATATCGTGATAAATGATTACGCGATACACTTTTCTGAGATATCGTTGGTACGGTGATATATATATATATATTTTTTACATTTTTAATAATTATAAATTAAACGGTACTGGACGGATGCCATTGATTTGACAAATTTTTTATTTAACTTAATCTCCTCTGTCTTCGTAGGCATCACAGAAAAGTATCGTCAAACTCAGTTTAAAGGTTTTTCTGTTTATTTCTCTACTGTTTTGCAGACAGTTTGTTAGCTAAATCATATCGCGACACGCATCGTGTACCGTAGAAACGTCCTCGAGTATCACCATATGATATTTTTCGTCGTATCGTCCAGCCCTAACCGGTGGTGTTTTGCACCTTCACTGTGTATCTTTTACCTGGACAGGTGCATGCAGTGTACCTTAAATCATTTTCCAGCTAAAAGGTTCATAATAAAGGGACAAGTCTAAAGGTAAAGATGCTTTTCAGGCTTTAAAACTCATCCCGGACTTACTGGAGATGGATGAATGTCGATGATGAGCCGTGACGAGCAAGTCAGACATTTTTTTTCCCGAATATCCATACTAGATGCTTCATTATTGCCCCTGAAATGTCTTTTAGGACTTCCTGTTACAAATACAACGCAACTCTGCTATCCTTATCTGTATTTGAATTTAAACTGTATTTAATGCGAACCCTACCAGTCTTGCACTGGAAACACTGGAAAACACGAAGAAAAGAAAAAAAACCCAGAGGTAGAAATGCCAGCCTTGTCAGCGTGGTGTGTGAAATCTGCCTCGGGCACTTCCTCAATCTCCGCTCAGACACATCAGACACATCAGACACATCTAATCCGGCTCATCAATGCCGCAGTTATTTATTTTTCTTCATACCTACCCGCAAGATTTTCAAACAAATGTATTTATTTTTGTAATGTATTTCCCAACAAACTACTGTAGTAGCTACTACTAGTTAAAACCAGTGCAGCCCTGACCAGGCGGTTACTAAAGATGAGCGTACGTTTGCGTTATTGAACGTGTTCCTTCTTTGTCCAGCAAGCTTCATATCTAACTGCATGAAAATAGACACCTCATGCAACTTTCTCCCATTCCCGGGAGATTCCAGGATCCCGTTCCCGATGCACGCGTCATTCCATATCATGTCCTCGTATTATTCTTCTGTTAGAGGATGACTGCTAGTAGTTAGCAGTCGGTATCTGCTGATAATCAGCTGTATGATATATTGCGAAATTTCACACGATATTGTAATCATGGAAACTTAAAAACATTATGACTGTTCATCATTTCCAATCAGGGGGTGTTTTCCTGTATTCCTGAGATTAACAGTCATGAGTTTAAATTACTCTGGTTAACATAACGCATTGTGTGTGTGTGTGTGTGTGTGTGTGTTGTTTTCTAGCTAGCGTTATACCACGGCGCGATCGAATGCTCGAATCTGATTGGTCAGATGCGTTATTTTCGTATAACAGTACAGGTAGTTCCGGCTGAAACGCGAACGTTAATGTTAACGCGCCCGTTCTAATATTGCTGTTATCGTTTCTATAGTAACAGCTCATACACAGGGAACTGTATCCAAGACTAATAATAAACGGATGTAAAAACGGGTTGTTTGAACAAAGTAATTCTTATAATCGTTGATGTGGTGATGTTTTTTTTTTTTTAGTAAGGAGACGTTTATTTAAAAGGAGTCTCGGTTGTAAGTGCTTTCGGTTTCTGTTTTCTCTGTAAAGTGACCAATTAATTAATTAACTGATAATTAACATGGCAGTGAATGTTGTCCAAGATTCGTTTTCGGCCAAATTAAGAAAGATGTACGTGTGGTCATGGCGTCCCGGCAGTGGTTCGGCGTGTGGCGTTGCCACGTCACGACTCGGGTGTTTGTTTGTGTGCGAGTTTCGTTTTTCTTTCTGTATACCCAAGGGTTTCCTCCGGGTTCTCCAGGTTCCTCTTACCTGTCAAAAGCCAAAACATTCCACTGTGTATCAATGAGCGTGTGAATAAGTGTGTGAACGGTGCCGTGTGAACGGTGCCGTGTGACGGACCGGCGTCCCCACGGACAGGCTCTGGAACTGTGCCAAAAAGCTGGATCATTACTGAGATTTAGTCCCAAGAGGACAGGTCAGGTCTCATTGCGGTGCCTGATGCCAGCCGTAAAAGAAATGGCTACGGCTTGTAAACGGCTCGTGACCGATTTATCTGTACTCGTGATTTCATGACCGCTTCAAAAAAATCTACTCATCCTGAACCGAGAAAGGAAAACGAGCATTTGCACCATTTCAGGTTTAAGAATAAGAAGAGTAGGAGAGGACGAGTATCCATATCATCGGCCGTGCGGTCGGGAACTGCTTACCAGGCAGAGACGATCACGAAATAAAAAAAAACTGAGCCGGATGGTGGATTTTTAGGTGATCCTGCAGTGAAGTAAACAGGGGGGAAAAAAAGTCAACACGGCCGACATTTTCACTTTTGATCCACTGCTCAAAGTGTTCGCTCAAACGCGTCCGACGCGTCAAACTTCCCGACATTTTTTGTTGTCCGGACTGTTCAATCTTTTTGGGTCAAAACCTTTTTGAAATCTTTCGGCGGCGTCCCTAATAAATACGGTAACTGACGTTAACTATGAAGTTGTCTAATGTTAGCCAAGTGGAACGCACACTGATAAGAGTTTGTTCCACGTTAATAAACTCGAAACGTAATCCATTTACCGTGACCGAAGACGAGAAGGTGGCACGGGTCCAGTCGAGAGCGTGTGAGGTGGAGGGAGAGGGGGCGGGGCTTCCAGGCGGTGACGGTTAATATCGGAGAGATCGAAAACGACTGCGCAGATCATTCCAGATCCGTGTGTCGATTGGATCATCTCCTGTTTTATGGAGGAGAAACAGACTGCTCTTTTGGCCTGCTAATATAATATATAATATAATATAATATAATACAATATAATATAATATCACTGGAAATGTAAATGTAACTATTTTATTGTGTAGAGACGAATAAATCGTTATATCACACAAACCTACTACATCTTCCTGGAAGAAAAAAAAAAAGGTATTTTGCGATTTTATGTTCTAAAAGGTTGAGATTAGGGATGTTTGATATAGACTTAAAACAATATCACGATATTTCATGGTATTTTTCGCAGTAACGATATAAATGGCGATATCTTCTGGCTTTCTTCATATTCTGCTCTGCGTTTTTGCTTGAGGTGGCCAAACAAATCTGATACGTTTCCACCCTTTGTAGATACGGGTTTTTGAACACAGTTTTGATTCGCATCTCATCTTCTGTTTTTGGGGATTAATTGGGTTGGGACTCCGCCTTCCGCCACGCTTGTTCTCGTTCTCCGTCTGAGAAGACCACGCCGTGGCGCGTAAACACGTCATCGGCTGTATCGCCCATATCGCGGGACGACAGAATTGTTATCGCGGGGAGGAACCGTACCGGGATATCACGATATCACGATACGGTATGGAACAATCCTAGTTTGAGATGTTTTCATTTTATTTCATCTTGAATGAATCGCTAAGGCTAAAATTTTGCATCCGCGGCCACGTTCGCGTGGATTTGTGTCTCGGTTTGAGTCTGTTTCCTGCCGACACCTGACACTTCTACCTCACATGTATTGAAAATAAATCTTCTCACTTCTGCTTAGTGAATGGAGCTGTTCTGACCACAGCGGTTTAGATGGTAAGAGCAGAAACTCCACGGCAACAGCGTCGAGGTCAGCGACGAGCAAATGTCAGTGATTTTCCAGCTGATGACCACATACTGGCGAAATGAGTGAAGTGAGAAGTGAGAAACCACAAAGAGATGGAGTAGAAATGTTCATCTTTTATTTAAAAACGCATTCCGTATCATTAAAATAAGCCATCTTCTTTTTTTTTGTTTTTTTTGTTGCCGTTTCCCCTTCGACAGAGCGGAGGCCGTTTAAAAACGCACAGTAGGAGGAAACTACGCGTACGTTCGCTACGTCCAGGCGAACTGCATTTTTCTGTCTTTTTCTGTCCTCGTAGCACCTGTTTTTTGGCGCCGAGACGATCGATCCACCCTTCTTTTCTTCCTTGGGGTCTACGTTTACGTGATTACGCCCCTTTTAAAAACGCCGCGCTCCTCTCAGTGAGAAAGAGAAAGAGAGAAGACACGGTGCCGTGGAAACCTGGCGGGACCGACCGGATTGTTCGTGACGACTGTGCGGCAGATCGACGTCTTGGGACGTCTCGTCCACGTCCGCGGTGACAGATGTACAGCGTGGAGCGTCACGTGACGCACTTCCCCTGTGTCAAAGCACATGAACCGAAATCTAGACGAAAGGTCAAACAGCTGATTTATTACACAAGGGGGGAAAAAAAAAAAAAAAAAAAAAAAAAGCAAGTTCCCTTCTGCAGAACCTCTTAAAAAAAATTTTTTTTTAAAAACGCCTATTCACTTAAGGATCATTTTACAGTGGAAGAGAGTCGTTTAAATGCACACCCGACTTAAAAAGAAAGACATTTGAGGAAAGAAATGAAATTTAGACTCCTTCTTTTATATATTCTTACAGTATATTCCCTAACTGATTTTTTTTTCCACTAGAAACCGAATAAAAAATAAGTGATTTGTTAAAAGTTCTGTCTGTAGGAAAGTCTCACAGAGCGCCACGGGGTTTCAGACGTCCGTATTTCAGGTCTGCCTTGCAGACATAAGAAGAAAAAAAGAAGTAAAAAGAAAAGAAAAGAAGAGAAAGCACTCCATGGATCTTCTCACGTCTGTCCTTAGAGCGGCGGCGCGCTTATGGGAACCCTCCCAGCTCCTCTCCAGGCAAGATCTCCAACGTTCTACACGTAACGCTCTCCCCCTCTCACCCCTCCACAGAAAGAAGATGCTGGAAGGTCTCACGGTTCTCCGTCAGTTCTCCACGGGCGGCGGCTGGCTGACGATCACCTGCACCACGTAGTCTTTGGAGATGTTGAGCTCGTGCAGCTTCATGCGGTCGCTGAGCGGCCGGCCAGAGAAGAACCAGCGCTGGCTGGACGCCTCGAGACCTTCCTGAGCCTGGAGACGCCGCTTCATGAACAGCACGCTGTCTCCGGAGCGCACGGCCAGCCGCAGGTCGCGACCCGTCGAGAGACGAAGACGCAGCTGGCACTCGTGTCCCTCGGTGGGCGGGGCCTCGGGGGCCTCGGGAGTCTCCGTCTCGCTCTTTTCCTCGATCATGTTGACAGGCGGAGAGAGGCAGTAGACGGGGAGCTGGTAGCGGTTGCCCAGCTCATCGTAGCACTCGGTCAGAGCACCTAGAGTCGGAAGAAACACACACACACACACACACACACACACACACACACACACACACACCAAAATGGAAACCAAAATCAAGAACTAAAATAATCTTCTCGTTAATATCTGCACAGATCAGTCATTTCTAACCAAGTTAAATTAATTAATTAATTAATTAATACATAGATAAGCGTTTATTTATTTTATTAAGAACCAAAACCATGCAAACAACACATATTATTTTTAAGAAATAAATAAATAAGTAGGTTTGTTCATGAGGTGAATGTATAGATACAATATTTTCTGACATCGATCGGTTAAACATGGACGTTTCAGTCGTCTTCTGTTTTTTATTAACAGCTCGAGAATCTTTGATTTTTCATTTAAATTGATTTATGTAAAAAGGAAAAGTTTTTATTTGTTTTATTGTTTTTTTTCCCCCTGTCTTTTGTTAATTATTATAAGGTTTAATACGGATTATAATCCCATGCAGTGTGCTCTGTGACGTGGCGCTGACAATACAAGCTCCACATCGACAAGCGCATGTTTCTGAAAGGAGGTTCAGCAAAGTTCGACGCTGCATCAGTAACCCGACAGCAGAGGAAAATAAAGAAGCTACAACAGTCGTGTTCGGTTCGGCCGAACTTTGTGACAGTTCCGGTCGAGACGTGCGCCATCGTGTAAATCTCGACGTGCTTGTGAACGAGGTACGAGTTGTATGTATGTTGTAGGCAGTGGTAGCTCAGTGGTTAAGACGTCGGACTACCGATCACGAGGTCGTGAGTTCAAACCCCAGCTCTGCCACTGTGGGCCCTTGAGCAAGGCCCTTAATCCTCAACTGCTCAGTTGTATAAATGACATAAATGTAAGTCGCCCTGGATAAGGGCGTCTGCCAAATGCCGTAAATGTAAATGAGACACAGCCCATGACAACGATCACGACGACAGCTGAACGTTCCACTCGGGAACCCGATGAAGACGGACGTTCTGGCTCTGATTTGCTTTGGTTTATTTCCAACGGATGTCGGTTTTAATCCTCCAGGTGTACGTGAAGTACGCAGGCGAGTGTGTGAAGTGTCACTCGCGCGAGCGCAAAGCCATGCATCGAGTGTGAACGGATTCCGTTGAAGAAGTCGGTCATTAAAAGTGAACGTATATAGAAACGTGGAATTGTACCTAAATTGCAGTGTGTATTGTATCATCGAGTAATGAGACAAACCCGGTGTGTATGTGAGAAGGAGGATTTGGGAGACTTTTTGCCACATGATGTTACATCGGTCTGTCTTGCTTGTATCCAATTATTTTAAAAAAACGCAGAGCAGATACGGATATCAAGGTTTCCTGCTTTCTGATTTAAGCTCAGGATATTTAAAGTCAGATATATCTGATGTAACAGCCGGTAACTGATTACAAACTGAACCGATTCCATTTCATACGCTATGGCGCGTAACTATCGATAATCCCGATCAAATCATGAGGATAAGACACTTTAGGTAACGAGGATTTAGACATCTTTCGGCAGACGGAGTGTTTTTACAGCTGCGTTTGTTAAACTGGCTCCTTCGCCGGTGTGCAGACGCCTAAACAAAAACATTTCCGTGTAGTTTTGGTAAAATGTGTTCATGTTTTCTTAAAGTCGAGACGTCAAATTATAGCTTGTTATTGACAGAAAAGATCGATTTTTGGTCACGACCCCATTTTTCTTCCTTTTCTTTTTGGCTGTTTATTATATATCTGATAGGCCACACACACACAAACACGTCTAAATATCGTCTAGCGTTTCCGTTGTATCGTCTGTCTTCCATAATAACACCTGAAAAAGCTCAGATTTCTGGTCTCCACCTGTTCCAGACCTTCCCAACAATATCTGAACACGAGATGAGAATCACAGACTCGGGACGCTAAACTGACGCGGTGTGTTTCCGGCACAGGGACCGTCCGCTGGCTCTCCTCCACGTCCCAGCACCGTGAGAAGAATGAGAAAGACCAGATGGCTCCAAACAATCGGAAAGATCAAAAACACGGGAAGGCCTGCACACAAGCTGGCTGCAGAACCGCAGATATATCACATGGAGGTACTCGAGAGCCTCTCTGAAATGTTTTTACATCCTCTCCGATTCAAGTTCCCGTTAACGTACCACAAAAAAATGGTTTACGAAACACAATGGCTTGGAATGTACAAGGAGAATATGGAGGCCGGGACAAAAGCAAATGCGAGGTATAACCGAGAAGCCATATTTGGTTACTGGCTTGTAGTGGATTTATAAGATGTGGTGGTTTGGTGGAACCGGACTTGTCAGAACTGAGCAGACGGGACTGTGGGTCGAAGTGGTCATACATTTGTATTTATAATTTACCAGAATATTCCTTAGGACAGGGGATCCCAAACCCAAAATGTATGTTCCAGATTTATAATTTAGCACGACTGTAACATCTGAACATTTTATTACACCAAAGGAACATTCCTTACACTAACACCCCGATGCAGAACAGACCAACCTGGTCCATACGTTCACACTTACGGCATTTGGCAGACGCCCTTATCCAGGGCGACTTACATTTATGTCATTTATACAACTGAGCAGTTGAGAGTTAAGGGCCTTGCTCAAGGGCCCACAGTGGCAGATTGGCAGTGCTGGGGTTTGAACTCACGACCTTCTGATCGGTAGTCCGACGTCTTAACCACTGAGCTCCCACTGCCCCGTACACTGCCGCATACACGACTCCTGACTTTGCGTTCGTGTGCAGAAGCAGATCGGGGATTAAACACACTCACACACTTGCCGCCGTCGTCGTGATTGTTGTCATGACCCGCGTCTCAAATCGTAAACTCCGACTTTAATTATTCAAAAGTATTCACTAATCTAGAAAATCCAGAACAGCGGTACACAGAACAGACTTTTCAGTAGGCTTTTAAAACTCCAAGCACTAACTGTAATAGGAAAACTGGCCAGTGTTGGTACTCAATAACGGCCTAGAATACTACTGACTTTGTTTAGTCAGTTGTGGGCGTGGTGTCACATGGTGCTATCACATCCGTTCACAGATGAGCGGTTATACGGACATTTCACACGATCCGTGCTCCGATTAGTGTAGGTTAAATCCGGTGGAGAAGATCAGCGACTAGCGTGGTGGGGGTTTCACTGGCGGTGATGTAAGAGAATACGTTTATACTGTATACGTGCGGGACTACTTTCACTGAAAGGACGGTGAAGGGACACTGAGATGATTCAAAGCCCACACGTTCCTGACCTCTCACAGTCAACGCAGGTTCTCTTTTCGTTTTCCGAATGAGTGTACGAAAATCCCCTTTTTAAACACCGCATGACCTCGACTCTGAAGCGAGAGACCTTGCTTGTGAGCGGGGTACGAAGCAGCCGTCGCGATCGGGATGTCGCTCAGATGGAGGAATGAGGAAAACGATCTATTTAAAGATTTCAGCCTGGCTTTTCACATGGCGCTATGAGGCCCCCGCTGTTTACGTTGGTATTACACCACACGAACGCGTAACGTTAACTTCCACAGGATATGCGCGGCAGCCGTCTTGCATATGCTTATTTAAAAGCAGGTATAATTCTCACCTGTAATCAGGTAGGCACCTGTAGGACCAGGTTCCCGCTTGCCTGCCTGATCGATAACAACATTTCAAAGTGCATGTGTGTATAAAAGCATTTCTACCCTTACGTAGTAAAGCGGGCTGGTGGGTCGGAAAACTCCTGAGCTAGCACTATGATTACTTAATAAATGCTTCGGAAGCAGTGACGTCCCGTTGTAGTAAAAACCATCAGTATACAATATATATATATATATATATATTATGCAAAGTTTACATAAAAAAATGTACTTTCTCATATAAACGAGATTTCATGACGTATACTAAACAAGTTTCTAAGTACTCGATTGAATTACTCATAATATTACGGACTGGAGTCAGATGTTTATGTAATAAAATGAATACACATCCTTATTAGTGCTTATTTCCGTCACTGGTTGTAGGACAGGAGAGGATGAAGTCGTACAAATGAGGACTTCGTTGTACAGTCCACATCAAATCTAAAGCCTATTGTTAAAAGTGTTACACAAATAAAATTATGTCTAAAATTCCCTTCAACTCTGGTTGCTTGGCAGGTTCCCATGATCTCATATTCCAGCTAGAAATACAACCAGGCAGCTGAAAGGATGACCTCACGGCTTGACCTTTTATCCGAGCGAGACTCAGAACACGCGTTCATCGCTATAAAAAGACTCTTCTGAGGCTTGCCCAAAAGCCACGTTAACTCCAAAGCTGAAAAAAGCGAGAGATGACCACCCTGGTGAGATCCCTTCCCTTAGGTTCAGCTCTTTCAGGGAAATTTGGAGACCACTGACATTCACTATGACTGATGTTTCTCGTTCCTCCATCTGAGAGGACATGAGCATGACGTGGAGTAAAATTTCAGTACAGTCCACAATGAGGACACCTGCTGAGACTTCTGTGAAGACCCCACTGACCACAGACCTGGTTTTTGTCAGCCGTGCGTGTGCATCCCCCTGCCGCGTCGAAAGGATCAAACAAACAATCGTTTAATCGGCTCTCGATGACAAACTGAAATCTGTCAGATTTCAGTCATCAGCAGTCGACTGACATCGTAACGATCTCAGGGTAACGTCATCTGAGCGCGCAGGACGCGTTTCAGAAACCGAATTCGAGCCGAGGTGTGCCACGTTCACGTTTCGGTTTTGAAAGAAATACACAATACACGTCCTGTGATTTTTTTGTTTTGTTTTGAAAGGCAAATATAAATCCTATATATATATATATATATACATATATCAAATCCTAAATATAAATATAAAGTTGATGCTATCGTAAAAACTAAACATCTCAGCCTATTTCAGATCTTGTGACAAAAATATCTAAGAATGTTGTATATTATATATATATATATATATACACACGTCACATTAAACAGAATTCTCTTCATCGCCAGCAGAAGTGTTGCGTTAAAAAAGAGAGAGAGAGAAATAATCTATTAAAAATGACAAACAAAAAAAATGACCTTAAAATAAAAAGGGTGAACAAATCATTCTGATATTTAACTAAATTCTAATTAACTTTCAGCATCTTTAATTGCTCTATAATTGCTAAATAATATTATTATTAATAAATAAGTACATTGTGACGTTATTTATAGAAATATTAATATCATATCGCCCAGCCTTAGTGTCAAATACTCAGATCTCACTCTTAATATTAAACAGCGTGTTGTTCTGTAATAAATTAAGAGTCGTGATCGTTGGCAAATCGCTGTGGTATGAGCGGGAAAAACACATTTCGGGACACGATTTTACGGGAAAATAATCCACTTCACGATGATAACATATCATCCCACGCCATCGTGGATTATATTCAGATTAGCACCGAAATAAGACTTTAATAAAATCGTATTTGGACAAAATGTCTTTTAAGAAGCCAGAATTTGTCATTTCCTGCTGTAGATATCAACAACACTCTTTCTATTTCCAATACTGATACTGAAAGCCTGATCGTCGACACCCATCTGATACGATATCTATCGATAATGATATTTGATGATTTTTAAACTGAAGCACATAAATGCACAGTCAAAATAAAAAAAATAAAAAACCCACAGCTTTCGCACAAAAATCACTTATATTGCAAATATAATATAGCAGAAAGTATAAATATTCAAAAAAAAAAATCAATCCTAACAGTTAGAAGTGGTGGTGTGTTTACCGTGTGGAAGAGTTATGCTAGCTCCGTCGATGATGGCCTGAGCGAGCTCGTGGTCGTTGCTCTCGAAGGCCTGCGCGGCGGCCTTGAGCGCGTCCCAGATCTCTTTGCGGCCCTCGAAGGCGGGCGCCGTGTCCCAGAATTCATCGCGCTTGCTCCGCAGTTGGCCGTCCGTCATCGGGTAATCGCTCTTCCATTTGGGCTTCTCTCTCTTCAGGGGCTGGTTGCGCCCCAGTGCCACTACGCCAAGGGACATGTGAGAAAATCGGAGAAATATAAGTGGAGTTAAGTTCAACCAGGCCGTACGCACGTGCTGGATTATCTTAAAGGTTCTCCGAGGCATTTGAATCGACTGATACTACTACGGAACTTTTAATAGGCTTCGTTCGATAACAGGTCACTGATTACTGACCTTTATTGGCTAATCTGTCACAGCGTGAGAATATTATCAAGTGTTCGTGATATTGAGCCCTGATTCGTTCAACTCCGACCAGACTCCGAAGCTTTGGGCTTGACTCTTAAGTATTTTTCAATGTCTGGATTCAGTGAATCGACTCTCTTCGGGATCCACTTCGATGTAAACCCGAAAACAAGACGGAAGACGACTTGCCTCGGGAACATTTATTAAAAATACGCATTGTGTATGCCGAGAAACGCTAACTCCCAGATAATGCACACGTTTCAGGCAATGAGTTGTGTTCTGAAGCGAGAAAACATTTGTCTCTTAAGACTAACCAATCATTCGAGACCGTGTTCGCATTTCAAGTGCTGACTTTTTGGCCAAAATAGCCCGAGATAGTGTTTTTTTTTTTTTTTCTCATAGGGCAGGAAATACAGCCATAAATGTACGAAAACCAGATAACCTAGGACTCGATAGGCAGTTCGTTCATTCCAACATTCCAGCCTTCACATTTCTAACTGCTCTTTTATGATATTGGCATGAAGATATTTGTAGACCAGATTAAAAAAAAAAAATAATAATAATAATAATAATAATAAAAGAATACGGTACTGGATAGTGGATGTCTGGTGAGACCTTTGGTGAGAAAGCAACAAATCAATAAAAAAAAATTATTTATCGAGGGAAATAAAAAAATAATTTTTTAAAAAAGTGCTATCGATGTGGAGAGATTCATCGCTCATCGATTCATCGTTCCGTCTTTCTAACGTCTCCCTGCCTCGTGTTACCGTTTCCAGACCGACTCTGCTGAGATATCTGAAATTCCCTCGCTCGTTACGCTGGAGGAGAGAGCGGCCTCGGTGCCTCGGAAGAAGCCGAGGCTCCAGGCCCGAACACGGACGGTAAAAATCTAACGGCTAAACTCGCTGGCTGCTTTTCACAGAGACTGGATCTCAAACAATTACCTCAGAGGCCCCTCGGGGAGAGACGGCGATTTATTAGGGCAAACATCTGCCTGCTGTTATGTTACACTGGTGTCCAGAACACGATGTGACATTTAAGAGATCTGAAAAGTCAAAGAGTTGGGCTGAGTGAAGGCAGCTTAGTGAAGAAGATCAGGTTTCGCATCTGTCACACGGTTTGCGATGCAGACGACAGCGTCGGAGTTTGGCGTCAAAGGCATGAATTCATTCAGTTCGGGCTGGTGGAGGTGGTGTGATGGTGTGGGGAAGGTTTTCTTGACGAACATCGGGCACCTTAATTCCAGTCGTGCGTCGACTGAACCATGTCAACAGGTCGGCACTTGATGATGTCACTAAACTGCCTCCGTGGACGTCGTGATGAGTTCGGGGTACTTCGGTGGCCTCGCCGGTCACCGGAGATTTGAGAGATTTGTTCTGACAGCAAAAGCGCCTTTTATCCTTCAACCTTTTTTTCCATTCTGTTTATTATCTGGACCTCATGAAAGCTTCACCAGCGGACAGAGTTTAACTGCAGCCACTGAACATCAATAATTCATTCAACACCGAGGAGTTTCCCCCCCTCCCCTCCCCTCCCTCCCTCCCGTGACCCAAAAAGAAACAGCCACAGATGAGTCAGAGACATGAACAGTAATAATCCCATAGGTGCTAAAAAAACAAAGCAAGGACCACCAAAAAAAAACCAAAAAATGACTCGACGAGATCTGCCTGTAAATTAAGGAATAACACACGATAATCCACGCCCGGGGAGTGTGATATGGATTATTTCCTCACGACAACATGACCCCGAGTGTGTTATTCCACTTATTAATTAACGCCAAATCAAGCAGACGCCACGATATTCGCAGGAGATTGAAATTTTGTAAAAATTACCCCGGATTTTCAGCAGATTCGGGCCAAGACAAGTGTCGTGTGGCGTCATCACGATGTCATTCGGCCAAAGCCCTATGGAACGGTTACTATAGAAACAATCACGTATTACAACGGGCGCGTTAATATATGAACCTGTGATTTACGTTACTGCCAGACGTTGTGCCGTTATGGAAAATTAATCGGCGCCATGAACAGAAATAAAAGGTCGATCGTAGAATGCGTAACACGGGACCGACCGATCCGCACCAAGACACGACAGTTAACTCATTAGAAATAATAAACCTTACAGGCATTTTTAACGTGATCTGAAACGTCACGTCCGGCGACGCGTCCTCCGATTATTTGGCTCCGGGACCGTTAGTTGATGAGGTCATGCGTGTGATTTATTTAAAAACACGTCAGCTGTAATGTCAGTGTGTCCCCTTGTGCCTGGGTCCCGCATGTACCTTGTCAGGTTCAAGACATGAAATTTCCAAATAAATGAATAAATAAATAAATAAATAAAGCATCTGGCTACGTTTACAGATGCTTTACAGATGTGGAACCGCCTAGCAAGAATGCAGAACCGCTTACTTTTACCAGGCGCTTACGGTAATTACGCTATTAAAAATAAAATGCAGTGTCTCAGCAGTCACCTGAGCCTGTTATTGTGCCTCGAGGGATTTGAGGTTACTGCTCTGGGTTCTGTGACGTTAAAAAGAAAGAACTTTTTAAGACGTTTTATCCTTTATTTACTCAAGATAAACGGACACAAGGGCGTTCCATTCACTTTTTAATTAACTTAGAAAAAAATTCCTATGACGCGCAATTTTAAGTGATAAAAACATCTAATTACGGATATGTTTTTAATTTTTTTTTTTTTTTTTTAAATCAGTCCGTACAGGATTTCGCGGAGCTCTTTTTTTGTGATTGTCGCGGTCGAAGACGCTTGATTTTGCGGCGGCCATTTTCAAAATTTGCGATGCAACTTGCGGAGTTCCCCCCCCCCCCTCGGAAAACCACTTGAATCGGCGAAATCGCAGTCGCGCGGAATTGTCTTTCGCGGTGATGTTTGTTGGTAAACGGGACCTTTTAGCCGTACTCGCGTTCGCGTCTCGGCCTCGGATCTGTGGGAAATCTGCGGTAATGTTGAATGATTTCGGTCTCCTCCGGATATTGCGGAGTTTGCTTTATTCTGCGTTGATTTCTGCGATCGTAAAAAAAAAAAAAAAGAGAAATCCTGCAGGGACTGATAAATAATGGATACATGAAAGAGTTAAAACATATAACTAGCTAACAATACGTGATTAGATTAGGTCCAATATCCCTGATTGTTATTTTTAGAATTAATGTATATTATAAAATGTATAAACATTTTGCGTAATTATGAATTACGAAGTGACCGAGAAAAGCGCAAAACTCTTAACGGTATTCTTGATCAATCTTCTTAGCGGAGCAGGATTATATCTATGCCTCAAATTGTCTCTGCCTATAAGCAGCTCCTGACTGCACAGCTGGTATTATTATTATTATTATTATTATTATTATTATTATTCAGCCTGTGCTGCTAAAAAACACTTCATCCGATCCTAAATATCTGAGTCCGGAGATGTTATTGGTATAAAGTCTGACAGCTTAATAAATGGAGATCAGAGACAGACAGGAAGACACCCAGAGCTCATCATTAACGGATTGTATTTCTTTACGGGAAGCCGGCGGTTCAGAGGAGTACTCACGCTTAGAAACCCGACCGCTCACGTGGTCTACGCAGCTCCAAACTGACACGTGCAAACAATCAGCTATTTTAACGAGCATCTGAACAGGCCTATAAAAAGCCTTTTTTTTTTTTTTGCTCTTTCCCCAGATTGGAAACAGCAAGCCACTGATTTAGACATGTTTGTTCAGGATTACAGTGTGAATTTAATTAGCAGAACAATCCCAAATGGGTGTTTACCTACAGTGAGTGTGTGTGTGTGTGTATGTGTGGAAGAGAGAGAGAGAAGCAGTCACACAGCCCTGCTATTAAAACACGCAGTTAAAAAGTAATGATGTATTTCAGACTGCATGAGCTTCTCATCAGGACAGAACCCGCCGCACAGAGCCCCGCCGACATCTGGGAGCCATCGGCTCGAACCAAACCGGTATCCTCCGAAGGAAAAAGAACAAAGTCGATCTTATGCGTAGTCCACACGCACAGGGCAAACGTGTGGTAGAGGAAAAACTCCGGATTGTTTATTCTCCAAATGCTGTCTGAGACACAGGGCCATGTTCGGAGTAGTATGTAAACATATTTGGATATTTATTTATTTATTTATTACTATTTTACCGTAATAACGTTATGAAGATAACCCGTACAGAATTATGGGGTAGCCAAGAAAAGCGTAAAACAGATCATTTATTCTTCATTCTTCAACAGTATTCTTCTTAGAATCATCTTAGCAGAGCAGAATTTTTTTTGGAGAAACCGTTTTAAGCAGAACCTTTTCAAAACGATTCAATTTTTATGTTAGACAGCCGATTTGTAAAAGGATTACATCCAACGTGTACCGTTATGCTTCAAACTGGCTCCGCCTATAAGCAGCTCCCGACCAGCTCCCGTTTGTTCTTTTAATGCGGCGTCAGCGTCAGTGGCTATTTTTATTTACGGCATTACGACGATAAGATTTTACAACGTTCCAACAGTGTCAACAACGACAGCAGCTATATATTTGATAAGAATTCTACGATTTTAAACATTGTGGGAGACTTCTAGATACGTCTTTTCCGAGTAGAATCGTTGTCTGGTGTTGTTTAGAGTAGGACGGTCCAGTAATATATGCCTGACAGTCGTTGTCGTTTTGCAGGAATCGGAATCACACGATGGTCGGTGGTTCTTCCCCGTTCGGTGGGAACGTAGGCGTGAGTTCTGAGCGTCCAGTACGGCATCGTGTGTAGGCGGTCTGATCATGACTGGATTCGAAGGTGAAATGAGAAAAGTGTCTTCAGTGTCTTATAGCAGGGTTGTAATGAGTGATGGATCTAAACCGTGTGCTTATATAGGTGCAAAACCAGGAAGTAAACAGGAAATGAACAACGGATTAGACACAGTGGCCTCTGCTGGACGGGAGGAGTAGTGTCCGATGGGAAAATGTCTGTGGTTGTTTATTTGCAAAGTCGGTTAAAGAGCCTCCTGCTGTGAAAGAAGGCGTTTCTTGGGCATGTTTAGTGACAAAATAAAAACCAATCTCTCAGACAGTCTGGCTTGTGAGACCACATTTTGTCTGGTGGGTTTTAGTTTAAAAGCCACGAAAAGCAATCGAGCTACATCTGGGAAAAAAAATTAATAATAATAATAATTTGTCTTCATTATATACGTATAACGGTTAATAACGTTGACTGTGTAACTATTTCAGACACTGGAATGATAACGCTACACGGTCACACCTGTAATATTTTTAATAAAGCAATGAAGCGTCAAGGAGTTTCGTTCGTGCCATCTGTGTCTTTCAGATCCTCACCGGCCCGGGTCACGTGTCCCAGAGGGAAGAAAGCAGTGGAAAGGAAACGATGGCAGCAGATGTCTCATTTACGTGAACGCTTCAGCTTGGATCACATGATAAGGGGCAGGTCAAGTTGCACAACTTCTGCATTGTCTTGCGCTGGGGAACCACAACCGGCACGAAGATGATGTGCCATGTCCTTTCCGCCTGTATGTTAACTCTTTATAAGTCCACGATTGGCCGATATTCTGTTCATGGCTCATCGGCCAATCACGTTGGAGCAATGCGTATGATCATGTGGATACAGGTTTTTAAAAAAAATAATAATATTCTCAGTGATCTCAGTGAATTGTTTTCGGTTGCTGGTGTGAGCTTCAGGCTACATGCACTTTCATATTTATCCGCATGGGAGAACGTTTTTTTGGAGGCCAAAAACGCAGAGAAAACGATGTGTGTTCGAATATATCTGGATTAATGTGGACGTAGGATGAGTATTATCGTTATATATTATATTACACAGTCTTAACACAGAATGGTGCGAAAAACAAAAAACATCTAGTTCTGCGTGTGGAAACGCCTTGCTGATGAGAGAGGAAGAGGACGGGGAGAATGTTCAGACTGGCTCGAGGCTCACAGGAAGCCTACGGTGACTCGAATGATCACTCTTTACACCCGCGGTGAGCAGAAAAGCATCTCGAACACGCGGGAATTTGAATCGGATGCAGAGGAACTTACAACAGTAAGCACCAAAACTGGACAGCTAAAGAATGTAAGAAATGATCCAGGAAACAAACTGCATAAATTTTCGTAGTTAAAATAGCTACATACCGCTGATCAGGGTAACGGGTAACACTTTTAAAGTGTGCGCAGTGTCCGTGTGTTTGGAACAGCCTCTCTACCGCTGAACATGAGATGATTTTAAGGTTCTGAATGTCAAATAAAGTATTTATAAAGGAGTCATGGACGCTTGGGCCGACATAAAATTTTCATGTCGCGATTACTGTTTACAATATCGTCGCAAATATCGCATTTTAAATATTTACTACATGTCGATCTGTTGCTGTCTCATAGACCATGAATGCATCTGTAAACAGTTCACCGTACGTCATCATACGAGACCGTTATTTACTCACAAGCGCTAGACGTCAATAAAGACAAACGGGAAAGTAAAACGTCGACGATAATATGGCGTACGGACCCGTGCTTAGTGTCGTCTAAAATAAATAAATAAATAAATAAATCACTGGAAAATACGCCACTCTTACTGAGGACGGATTAAAGATGAGCTCTTTACGCTTTCCGTCCGGGACAAATCGATGACCCGGGAGACGAAGTACAACGCTGCGTAATGCAAGACGGACCAAAGGTTCATATTTCACCTCACGCACGCCCACAGTGTCACGCTGTCCTTCAAGAGAATCAATACGACGCTGAAGGTACGAGCAATAGCAAGGAGTCCATACAGAAGTCAGCTCTCTATATGAAAAGTACAACGTTAGAAATTTCGTTATATGATACGATATGATACGATATACGATGATACGGTACGATACGATATAAAAACGATACGGTTAAACAAGTAACATTTCGACACTCTTAAATCCAACGCTGATCCGATTCGATTCGGGTTTGATTCAGTTCACAAAAATGTATCGTGTAGGGCTGGGCGATACGAACAGAAGATCGTATCACGATACTTGAGGACATTCCTACGGTACACGGTGCGTATTATTAATAAAAATTAATCAAATCAATGGCATCCAGTTATTAAAAATGTAAAAAATACATCACCGTACCAACGATATCTCAGAAAAGTGTATCGCGTAATCGTTCATCACGATATCGATATTATATCGATATATCACCCAGCCCTACACTTAAATTCACCGCTGATCAGATCTATGATTCAGTTCAGTAAAATAAGTTTTGCTTATGCGGTGAACTTTTATTGTATCCAAAGTAGTTCAAAATTTTTTTATTTAATGCTTAAGAAGCTCTCTGTCTCTCTCTCTCTTTCTCTCTCTCTTTTCCTTTTCACTTCGAACCAGTAAACCGACGTGGCCGTATCCGAGACTGTTGCCGATTTTCCGATTCGAATTGTTTTCTTTCCTTACACCCTTCATAACTAATCGTCATAACGACCAAGATCTTTCTAGTTTGTAGCAATCTTTCATTTCTGATTGTTCCGAATTTGTCCAAATGCTATATAAAATATAGCTGACTGTATAATAGCAATGGTACTTCATAGATTCAAGACATTACCGTAGATGGTAACGTGTATAGTGGCAGTGGTAGCTCAGTAGTTAAGACGTTGGGCTACTGATCTTAAGGTTGTGAGTTCAAATCCCAGCACCGCCAAGCTGCCACTATTGGGCCCTTGAACAAGGCCCTTAACCTTCAATTGCTCAGATGTATAAATGAAATTAATGTAAGTCGCTCTGGATAAGGGCGTCTGCCAAATGCCGTAAACGTAAATATATAAATTATGTCAAATCAATGGCATCCAATTACTAACAACAAAAAAAATCACCGTACACTTGCTACTTAAAGAGCGTTAATGGTGAGATCACCATCAGATCCTACACCGTTAGGCCTGTCAGGATAATCACGTTATCGGATTATGGTACGATATACCCACGTGACCTCGGTCATTTTTTGCTGACCTCGATATCGCCCGTTGTGTCGTATTTACATGCGTGTTTGTTTACGTGAGAATGAACGTCCCCGACATTTCAGGCGTCCGCGCGGTGCTTCTGTCCTCCCGTCTGCTCTAGGGCTGTCGAATTTAATATAGAAATGCAACAAAAAAAAAAAAAAAAAAGATTAATTTAATCCAAATTTATCAAAAAAGATGTGTAGCAAGTACTGGCACCGGTTTTTAATTAAAACGTACTGTTGAAAAAATGACGCAAGGTATCAACAATGCGCTAAGAATGATTTCTGAAGAAGAAAAATCTAGAAAAATCTATTATTTGAAACACAGTTCTTGTGTTTCAAATAATCCATGAACGGCGGTAATCTGAAGCGCTTTACTAGCCTAGCGGGTTAATGAACCTAAAGTTAAGGATTGGGAACACACTCTTTCCGTAACGACGCGCTAAAACACGCACGATGGATAACTAAAGTGTAAAGAATTCACAATATTGTATTGCGATGTCTGAACATTCTTAAGAATTAAAAGTTCGGAATGGTGTACTTGCATCCTTATGCTGTTATATTATCGTTACATCGATGGAATAAAATGTTCTTGAAATGACAATAATATCGTTTATCGCGATTATTTCTGGGACGATATATCGTCCAACAACAGCAGTTATGGTGGCAGGAGGACTATACAGCGTGACTAACAGTGCATACCATAACAAAACTATATAAATGATTTCATTACAGTTTCTTTACCTTTACTCGACACTTGTTTGGTTTTATATGTAAAACTCATTGTTTTGTAGTCGCTTGCATCCGAATGCTTTATTTACACGGCATCCTTCCCCCCCCCCCCCATCGTTGTTATCGGGACGTGTAACATGGCGAGGTCGCACCCAGGCACCACCAGAACCACTAATAATGATTAAATCATGAGTCTTATAAATTAACGATTTAAAAAATAACTGACTTCTTGTAAGAAGTATGCTGCATTTCTTTTCTTGTATTCCGTATCCCAGAACATATCTTACTTCTGTTGTCCTCCAGGTCTCTCCTCGGGCTTTTGTTTTTGCATCTGGCACTCGCATGACGGTTTAGTTGGCTCACATTTCAATAACTGCCTGCACACACCCAATAATACGTGGTGTGTTTGATTCAATTGGGTTTTCAACTGCACTAAGAAACCTCAGAGCGCTTTCACACCTATTAGTCTGGTTACTGAATCGGATTCAGGGCGACATCCGATACTTTTGCTGTTGTGGTTTGGTTTGTTTTCACACTGCATGTAAGTATTGTAAATGAACCAAAAAGCAAAGTGTGTGTAAAAACAAAATATATATATATATATATATATATATATATATATATATATATACGTGCAAAACTCTTTCGCTCATCGATCGGAAATACAACGATGGAAAAACAGTCAACGAGTGCTACAATATATAACTACATAATTATACAAATAACTAATTTACAACATTTTGTGTCACGTCCGGCGTTTGTTTTCAGTTCAGCGGCTCAAATCTACATAAAAAACAAAAAAATCCTGCAATCAAAAACACACGTTTCGTTTCCTGGAGTCGAGTCGGATCAGAGTCCAATCGCTTTGTCGCGGTTCCGCTCGGACTCCAGCATGTGCTGCGTCCCAATTCGCCTGCTATCCGTCCTAAACAGTATCCGAGATCAGAATTAACGTGCCCCAAATCGTAGTATGTTCAAATGATTATCCCAAAGGTACCCGGATGGTCTGGTATTCCCGGTAGAGTTTCGAAGTGCGGATCCGCGGACGAGTGTAACGTCTGCGATGCGTCTTCGGTGTTTGAGCGTGAGAACTTAAATGTTAAGCGCTAAGCAGCTAAGTTTTTTATTTTCATGTAAAAAAAAAAACTAGGCATCAACGTCCTCTTCCTTTACATGACGTGTCTGCCAGTATGTCCCTGTACTTGTGTGCTCTTTTGCTACACACTCAAAAGTGTGCACTTTTTCTTCACGAAAACAGCACACACTTTTAGTGCTTAGTATAAGCAGGCGAACTGGGACACGGAACCGGTTTGATTTCAGTGAGAAGGCGAACTCAGGAGCTCTCGGGACGTTTATTTTGGTTCTGAGGTTTGGTTCTGAGGTAATCTCAGTGCGTACGTGAGAGCACTGTTTTTTTGGTTGTACCGGTTGTTGTTGTTGTTGTTTTGGTTGTATCGCTGCGTTCACACACCACGCCAAAGGTGTTCTGATGTGACGTGAAAGCGTTCTTTTGGAAGTCTCAGAAGCGTTTATGAACTAACTGTAGAAACAAACAACACGCGCCAGCCTCCAGCAATCACTCAAGTCTCCTTTGTCTCATTAGCCCCGCCCACAACAGCAAATTACGACACGCGCTACTGTATGTAGCATTAACGACATCTGTTCCTCCGGAAGTCCTCCAGCAGCAACAGGAAGAATGCCACAGGGGGCATTGAGCAATCCTCTTAATAATCCTCTACGCGGTTAATACAATCTAATTACAACCGGAAATGCAGCATAGGATTGGCTCGTGCGACGTTTCCGTGGCAACGAAGAAAAAAAGAAAAAAAAAAAACCGTTAGCTGGTTCTCGTGCCTTGTCAAGTTCGCAAAGTCTTATTGTGACTTTACAGCTGGCTGTTTTTAATCAAACCCAAACCCACCATTTTGTAAAATTAATAAATAAATAAATAGATAGATAAATAAAGTCAACTATATATCTAAGAACACATGTTAATCGGTGTTTTATATACATTTAAAAAAAAAAAAAAAAACTATAATCATGGAGATGCTCATCTCATGGTGGTGAAAACACTGACCCACATTATTACTAGCCACAAAGCTAGCATGGGCTCTCTCTCTCTCTCTCTCTCTCTCTCTCTCTCTCCCTGTGTGTGCCAGGGTTAGCAGGCTAGCATGCTAGCACAAAGATGAAATATTTATAGCAAGCGCCTGGGGGGAGGGAAAAAAAAGAGTGCAAAAGCGAACATGTAATGAATTTATAAGGCATTTGAGAAGTCTAAAGGTGTTTATGTTTCCAGAGGCAGCATGGAGGACATGGAGTGAGGACAGAAGAGAAGAGAAGATATACATATAGAGAGAGAGAAAGAGTGAGAGAGGGAAAGAAAGAAAGAAAAGAGCATATAATAATGATCTAAAACATGGCCGGCTGTGTGCCAACTTTCATTTCCTACCTCCGGTTCCGTCCGAGTTTTCGTTTAAGCTGCCCGAAGAGTCATGATGACTGCCCACACAGCCACCCATGGATGTTTTCTCTCGCGTCGCTTTTCTTCCTCTCCCCCCTTTCCTCAACCGAATGGACAGGGACGAGACGAAAGCATCAGCCGGCCAGAGGCGGGCTGCCGAGTGCACACACACACACACTCACACACACACTCACACTCACACACACTCACACACACACTTAACCTAACCCCCCAACCCCAACCCCAATTTATCCTTAACCTCACTAACCAAAACCAAACATTCTGTCTCTTTTACTTTCTGTTTTTACATAAACAAAGGCAGATGAAGGGTTGTCACGATACCATGAACATATCTTACGATACTATTCCAGCTGAAGTATCACGATACCACACGATATTGTGTTAATTCATCATTCAAATCTACAAAATGAACCCGAATCTACAGAAATGCATCGATATCAATGAAAACAGACAGACCAGATTTTCCTCTGAATACTTTATTAATGAGAATTTATAACCGGCTGCTGGAAAAACTCGAGAAAAAAACCATACAGTTGGCAAACAACTAATTCAACGTGCCACATCTTTCATCTATTGTTAGCAAGAGCAGTAAAATCATGTGAATGGAAATTGTCCTCAAAGAACGAAGGATGAACACAACATTAGGAGTAAATAACTGAATTTGGAATTTAAAAAATTATAAAATCGGGGACGTTAGCTCGCTTACTATCAAACACGGCTAATTTTAGTGTTCACGCACAGCGGTTAGCGTAACGTTAGCTCGCTTACTATCAAACACGGCTAATTTTAGTGTTCACGCACAGCGGTTAGCGTAACGTTAGCTCGTTATATTTCCTCAGTCAAATGTCCCCACAAGGTCAAAACCACGAGATATTCCTGTCCTTGTGGGTACATTTGATCTCCATGAAGATCCAGGGCTGGGCAATATGACCATATAATATCGATATCATGATAAATTACGTCATTATACGCTTTTCTGAGATATCGTGTATATCGTGATAACTTTTTCATTTAATAATAACGATTAGATTAGATTAACGATTAGAACCAGCTGATCTTGTAAAATGTTTCCAAAACCTACTGTTCAGTGTTAATTTACGTTTGTTGACTCTAAATTAATTCAGTTTTAACACAATTAATATATATATATATATATATATATATATATATATATATATATATATATATATATATATATATATATATATATATATATATATATATCTGGCAGTTTGTTATATTACATATTGTTTAACATATTGTAGACTTCAAGTATCGTTATATGATATTTTTGTCATATTGCCCACCTCTAATGCGCGCACGCACACACACGCATACACACACACACACACACACACACACACACACACACACACACACACACACACACACAGAGAGAGAGAGAGAAACACTAGCACAAATGTTACCAAGAAGGTTTTTAAGAAAGAAAAACAAAACAGAACAAAGAGGAAACCCAGAAGTAAAGATGCTCCAGGTCCAACCAGTTATGTTTTGTTTTGTTTTTTTTTGTTTTTTTACATGCAGTTCAATTATTATATTTTACCAAACGGTGTGAAAATATAAGACTATATAGACGTGTTTTACTCCGTATGTTTTCGTATCATTTGGGAAAACATGGTTTTTATACTTAATCAAGTAGAATGTAACACTTCTCTCTTTAATTTTCAGTCTGTATTTGACCTTTGTTTGGATAGAATCATTTATACCACAGCACTGTTGAGTTCTCGATTCTGATTGGCCAGAAGGAGAAGTTGTCGATGAATTTTCTACAACGACGTGACGATGACATGCACTTCTGCCAACTACATAAACAAAGAAAAAATGTTGATCTGGTGTAGCTTTCTGTAAGGAGACTTTTTATGGAAGGAGTCTCCGGTGTCAGCGCTTTGTAACAGTCGGTAAGTATCCGGACATCTTCGGGACTTCTGGTTTCTCAATAACATGGCAAGTTGCTTTTTGTTTTTTTGTTTTTTGTCTTATTAACTTCAAGAGAGAGAGAATAGAGTGAGTCCGGTGAGGGAACGATAGCTGTTTATAGCTGCTATAACGTAAGCGAGAACAGGAACTAACTTACTAACGTCCTACGGATGTTCGAGAACATTAAATGCAACCATGAATGGTTAAAGAGCATGATGTGTCATTCTTCAATTAGTTAAATTGTAATCATTGGCAAATGGCTGCGGTATAAGAGCAATAAAAATAATGATAAATAAATAAATAAATAAGTCACTTCAGGATGGTGACAGCTCGACGATCATTTTCCTATAACAGCACACATTGTCGTGTTTTATTCTTTACACGATGAAGGCAAGGAGCCCAATATGACCTCTGGTGCCTTTGATAAAACTCATTCAGACATTTATCCTATAATCTCTCTGTAGTTTAGTTAATTTTAGTTTACATTAGTTTAGCTGTATATCCATGGTAGAGCGTTCCTTTTTCGTATCCAGTGCTTGGCCCTCATTTCCTGTTCATCATGAATTTGTAACCTCTTTTTCATAATTTATGACCGTTCATTTTAGTTCAGGGCCATTTGGCAGCCGGCGTATTCCCCTTTGTAACGGAGATTAAATGGCCTAATCGCATCATTTCATGTCTGATGGAAATCCCTGTGATGGTATTTAGTGGAGCTCAGCCATCTTCAGGAATCTAAACAGCACTACGAGCTGCACTCGTCCGTCAGAGAGGCGCCGCTTTCTCAAACCACTTTATCAATTACATTCGATCCAACCTTCCATCCCCAGGTGGTGGATCCTTGCCTTTCTTTCTTTCTGCTGATCTTGGGTGTTGGGTTGTTTTTTTTTTACTTCTCTTTCTAATAAACGGGACAGTTCTATACAGCGGTGATTTGATTAGGTACATCTATCTGGAGAACGACTGACCCAAATTGTAGAGTTGGAGTGGGGCGGTGGGGGGGGGGGGGGATGAGCAATATTGTGTAAAACTGTACATATTCAATTCAGTTCAGTTTTATTTGTATAGCGCTTTTAACAATGTTCATTGTCCCAAAGCAGCTTTACAGAGATATATAAATTCAGGATATAGATTTTAAATGTATGAATTTATCCTCGTATTATCCCACATATTAAATATTTATCAACAAGATACTGTAGGTACAGTACTCTGCAATAGTCAGAGACCACTCTTTTGTTTTAAATCGATCTTATTTCAATTATTGTTAATTATTTAGTGGCAAACAGTAATGATGGGAAAATTTCCAGTACATTAATTCCATTTTTAGGCAAACAGCCATGCAGTGCTTATTTATGCAGGTCAATATTAAAGGTCAATATTTACAAATAAAATATTTACAGATTCCATACTGTTTGTACTGTTCAAATCCTTTGTGTGATTTATGAACAATAACAGTAAAGAACAATAGTGATGGGAAAATATATTTAATAGAAAATGGCATCGATCAGTAATTATTCACATACAAGAAGAAGAAGAAGAAGAAGAAGAAGAAGGATTTATGTAGTGCATTTTTCATACCCAAGGTCATCGTACAGCCAAAATATACACAAATACACACCATAAAAAAAACATCAACTGGCATGAGAAGAAGAGTGAAAGTGTTGAGAAAAGTGAAAAGTCTGTAAAGTTGTGTGTTCATTTAGTGCTGATCTGCTGAGGTGACTGATGATGTGTTTCTCATGATTACTTACAGTATATTACCCTGTTATTGTTGTTGTTGTTGTTGTTGTGTAATACATTCATTATTGCAAGCTAGCCTTCACTGACTTGCAAGAACGCAATATGCATTACTTGTGCTTCATTCACACGCCTTGTTGATGAGAGAATAGAGAATGGAGAGAGGAGGATGGCCAGACTGGTTCGAACTGACAAGTAACCACTCTGTACAACCGAGGTGAGCAGAAAAGCATCTCAGAACACACAACACGTCGAACCTTGTGGCGTAAGGATCTTGTCCGCTGTTCTTGGATGACAGGAGTGGAACCCGATGTGATCTTCCGCTGTTGTAGCCCATCTGCCTCAAGGTTCGACGTGTTGTGATGCTTTTCTGCTCACCATTATTTCTCACAGAACCTTAATTGCTCTTCAGTTTTTTCTCCCCAACTCCTACATTTATTTCTCAGTGGATTCAGTTCCCTATACTGTACGCAATGGTCTGATAACTAATTCAAGAACAGGAATACTTCCTTTAAAGGTCACTTTTCTTCAAACAGCATTGCTCTTCTTTATTATTACTCTCTCTATATCTTTTTATACTTTGCTTTGTACCCATGGCTTTGGTATCATTGGCAATCTGTATTAAAGGTTCATTAAAGAGTCCAGTACATACCTACTGTACATGGAGATACTTTATTGTGCATACAGTATACATGTAAAATCAGTTATTATTCCAAGTGTACTTTTTTATCCTACGTTTCTAAACTATAGTATTTTACGATCTGCATTTTATATGGCTTAAACGTTTTATATTCTCTACATTTTACATTAGTAGTGATGCGTTCCAACACCCAGTGCTTAGAAATGCAGTGTAATATTTTGTGCTGTCTGTAAAAATAAGGTGATATACACCGATCAGCCATAACATTAAAACCACCTGCATAATATTGTGTAGGTCCCCCTTGTGGCACCAAAACAGCTCCGACCCATCGAGGCATGGCCTCCACAAGACCTCTGAAGGTATGATGTGGTATCTGGCATCAAGACCTTAGCAGCAGATCCTTTAAGTCCTGTAAGTTGCGAGGTGGGGCCTCCATGGATCAGACTTGTCTGTTTAGCACATCCCACAGATGCTTGATCGGATTGAGATCTGGGGAATCTGGAGGCCGAGTCAACACCTGTAACTCTTTGTCATGTTCCTCAAACTGTTCCTGAACACTTTTTAGGAGAATTTAGGGGAATTAGGCAATACCACGAATTGCCACGAAGGGGTATACTTGATCTGCACCAGTGTTTATTTATCATCACACTTCATCCGCCAGCTTGCCTTCTTCCCATAGTGCTTCCTGGTACCACCAGTTACCCTTCTTTGGACCACTTTTAGTAGGTACTAATCACTGCATACCGGGAACTCCTCACAAGACCTGTCGTTTCGGAGATGCTCTGACCCAGTCGTCTAGCCATCACAATTTGGCCCTTGTCAAAGTCGCTCAGATCCTCACGCTTGCCCATTTCTCCTGCTTCCAACACATCAACATTGTCCCCCAAATGTCTACTGAAAGCAGCTTGTGTTGCTCTCTAGTGTGTAAATCAGCACAGTGCGATGATAGAGATGACAATGTGAGACCCAAATTGGTGTGTCCATCCCAGGAACACTGAACGTTACACCCTGAACACCACACACACTTCAACTCACACACATATTTACACCGATGATATCATTTTTTTCATATGTACCTGGAGGAACAAAGTATCTGGAAGACACGTGGAGAGAAGGAGAATTCCACACAGACAATAAACGAAGTGTGGGATCGAACCCGTGACCCTGCACCACTGATATCATTTGATTACCAATTAATATTCATACACTGTTAAAATTTAGATATAGATGAACTGAAAAAATCTCACATATCTATTATAATTATATTTAGAAATTTCCAGAAACAAATTCCTGATGTTATTTTACAGTTATTATATCTATTTTTTATAAAGACCTAAACAGATTTTATGAATTATTATTGATACAACCGTTTTATATTATTGATACAACCGTAAGACATTTTAACAGAGATGACATAATGACATTCCTATGTATATGTTATCCTACATTTTACTATGGCACTATATAACTGAAATGTAAGGAAAAAAAGTAAGAAGACTTTCTCTTTATAGATTTTTCGCTCCTGGCGTCATCCTGCACTTCACATGTTAGTATTTAACACGTTCAAATGAAGACTAATTCATTCAAGTGTTCATCTTAATTTATCTCTTTAATAAGCAGAGTCAGGTGTGTTAGATACTAAAATCGTCAGGATAAGTTCAAGGTGCAAAATCTCTTTACACTTTGACATTAAAAAAAAGGTTAATAATCATGCGAAAATGAATTCTAAAAGGCACATTATGAATTTTATTGCTGGTATTGAGGAAGTCTGTGGTGGAAACGTGTGGTGATGGAGCCACTGGAGCTCTCAGTGTGTCGTGTCAACACACGATGGCAGCACACAGCTGAGTGTCAGATAAATACAGCTGGGTTTTACTGGACTGAATCTACTGTCTCCGTCTAACAGATTACACCATGCTATAGACAGACAGACAGACAGACAGACAGACAGATAGATAGATAGATAGATAAACAGATAGATAGATAGATAGATAGATAGATAGTTTGTTAGATAGATATATAGATAGATATATAGATAGAGAGACAGACAGACAGACAGACAGATAGATAGATAGATAGATAGATAGTTTGTTAGATAGATATATAGATAGAGAGACAGACAGACAGACAGATAGATAGATAGAGAGATAGATAAACTGATAGATAGATGCAGTATATATATATATATATATATATATATATATATATATATATATATATATATATATATATATATATATAGAGAGAAAGATAGATAGATAGATAGATAGATAGATAGATAGACAGACAATTTGGTAGATAGATAGATAGATAGATAGATAGACAGATAGATAGACAGATAGATAGATAGACAGACAGACAGTTTGACAGACATCTATCTATCTGAGGATTTTGCTTTTCATTCCTGACCAGTCTACAAGCATGAAGGTTTCTTGCTCTTCCAGATCTCGTCTCTACTTGAACAGCATTCCTTAGCTTGTGGACAGTGGAAATTCCAAGCCAGGAAAAGTTTATGTATTTTTTTATAGCCTTCTCGTGCTTTGTGAGTGAATTATGTTTACTGACAGATATTCAGTCAGCTGTTTAGAGAGACCCAGAGATGTTAAGTGTTGTAAGTGCTGAAGGGATTGAAGGGTCACAGCTCTGGAATTGTCTGCACCAGACTTGGAATAAGTTCTAGCAAGTCAATTAAGTCTGCACAATCATCCTGAAAGGTGCCTAAACTTCTGCATTGTCCCCGCTGTTAAAAAGTTTAACAGAAAAACATTAATGGTCCTTTAGTAGGGCTGTAGAAGTCAAGACTGAGTCCAAATGAAAGTTGGAACGAGTCAAGATCAAGACCAAGATCGAAACCTTTTTGATGTCGAGAACAGTTGAGATCAAAACCATATTTAGGGAGAATAATAATGCCCAAGATCTGTCAATATTTAAAATGTCTCAAGACTCGAGTTCTACATCCCTATGCATTAAATTTGCAGAAATATGTCATCTTTAGATTTGTTCTCTGTAGATGTTGTGTTAACAGTTTTAAGTTAGAAAAACAGAAAAACAAAACATTGCATAAAACTGTATGACTTGCATTATAATATATTTCAATGCACCATATAAAACATTCCATACCTTTTATCATCCAAAGTTCATCCTTCTGCTGATGTGGAGATTCTTAAAATCTAGCGCTTTTTTTCTACCATTTTTGGCCAAAGCCTATTGGTACATCAAAAAAAAAAAGGCATCGTAGTCCTAACTTACACGTGCCGTGGAAGTCATCTCGAAACAGATCTATTTTCCGAGATTAGTTCCCTGTCCACTGTCCCCTGCTGTCAACGAGGCATCTATCACATTCAGAGCCGCAAACAATTTTCTCTTGAGCACTGTTATTTGTAATGGAGGCAACATTTCTTTATGGGAAGTGTCAAGGGTAGAAGTAGAACCCATTTGTATTTTATCTTGTGACTATTTTTCTGTATATTAGGGATGAATATTAGTGGCTGAAAACAGTGATTTTTACTCTACACATATTTGTCCTTTCCTTTCTCCAACACGTTTATATTATGGCTCACAATACACTGTGTTTGGGAAAGAAAAAAAAAAAAACTGAAAAGGTGACTCAGTGAGAGAAATATTTACACTCCATATATTTTAAATAGATATAGTCCGAGGTTCCGTCGATTCGTTCGCCTTTCTAGATGTCGCGTGATCGTGTTGCAGCGTGCTCACTGACCCATTTTGCTTCATAGAGTTATTATTGCAGTAATATATGACCTAGTGGTCAAACATGGGAACTGCAACCAGTGTTAATAAATAGAGGCCCATCGGGGAAGGAATCACGCTGCCCCATGCTCACTTCATAAACCTTATCAGTGGAGAAGGTGCAATGGCTAGGACAGATAATGACATGGTTGCCATGGTCATGGTTTTTACCCCGAATTGGGCAAATAACCAGGAATTAAATCTAACAAATTTCCTCAAACAAAGGCAAAGTGTAAGTACAGACAGTCTGTCTATGATGTATAGAATCATTTCTATTGTAGGTTACAGTATATTGTAAAGATTGAGAGAGGGATAGGAGGATTATGGAACGGAAAATGTCCGTACATCACAAGTACAGAAACATTCCCAGTAAATAGAGAGTGCTAAAATTAGAACCAACAGTTGCTTCAAAGACCTCTTTGCCTCTTGCCACATCTTTTCCAACACTTCCTGTTGTGTAGGAAGATCACCTGCTGGCAATAATGTGTTGTTATTACAGATCTGAACACCAGAACTGAGTGAAATCATCACTGGGTTTCAGCAGAGTCGGTGGGTGGTGGAGTTCACTTGCATCAGAACGGTGAATTGCCATCTACATTTAGCTTCTGTTTCCATCCTCTTCAAGTCCCTTGTTCTCTCTCTTTCATGTCCTGATTGTAAAGACAGCCCACTGTGCACAGAGGAGGCGCCCAGGGTCGCTAATCATCCTACACCTTCCTCTCACACAGCTCCAGGATATTTCTGAAGGTCTTAAAGTCTTTATCTATTTGTGGGAAGTGAGAACTTTATTTTAAAAAATTAAAAAATACACCCTGTTTTCAGACGCATTTAAACACATCTCATGCTTTAATTTTTCTCATTCTATTGTCAGTTCATTTTGCTTCTTTCTAAAAATAAATGAGTAAAATATTCTGCCAAAAGACCAATGAATCTATCTCAAGCGTAGAAAATGTCTAAAAATAGGTATAATAATCATATATTTAGTTTACTATAATCTTATTATAGGAAATATTCCACATTTTTGACTATATTCAAGATATTTTTTATATTCTAAGGTGTCTTTTTGCCGTGCAGGAGAAAAATGAGGAATTTGAAGAGAGGCATTTGAAAAGTGACATTTGACATAGTCGGAGGTGTCCGAGTACTGAAAAGGGTGGCTCTGGCACTTCATTTTTCATACACTCGAGCGCACTTCTGGGGAATGATGCCATGGCTTTATCGATGGACTCAATACAAGAATGAAAAATGGCATAATGAATAAAACACGTGATATAATGCACTGTGAGACCCGTTTTATTGCTCTTTTATAGCTCACAACAATTCATGAACGGCCATATTTGGAAATTAAGGCACCTAAACACTTGCGTGTCATCGTGAAAAATAATAGGGATATAAAATAAATGGTTGGGATTCAAACTTGCGATCTCCCAATGATAGGGCAAACACTTTTCTGTTGCTAATACAGATGGGTTATTTATCTGCATTTATCCGAAAACTACATTCCAGATTTGCAAATGGATTGTGTATCGTGTACAAAACACATGAATCTCATATCATCGTTTGCACGAAAACTAATTTTCCAAATTATGATTCATAGCACATCGTGTTTTACATAAATATTCACCCTCTCTTGAAATTTTCCACATTTTGTAGTGTTACAACCAGGAACTGAAATGGACTTAATTGGGATTTTATGTAAAAATTGTTTTTTTTTAGCTTGCTAACGAAGAATTACACATCATTAGCACATTCTGTCAGTAGCTGCTTTAATTCGCCCCCTAGTGGAATAACAGAGCTCTTTTTTTTTATTTTTTATTCCTCCACCACCTAGTGGTGGTTTTCATGTTGTCCGTCCACGCGTTTGTTTGTCCGGGCGCGACATCTCAAGAACGAGTGTTCGAATGTTTATATGATTTATATGGAATTATCATTGTGACCAGCAGTTTAGATCCGATTCGATTTTGGAATTGATCCAAATAGGGTCAAGGTCACAGCAAGGTCAAATGTCTGAAATAGTTTTTCTTCAATAGCTTCCTTCCTGTTTGAAGTTCACTTTAAGGGTATTTCCGGCAAACAAGTTATTAACAAGAAGGACTAGACTTGTTGGCATTGGATTCAAGTTCTACTTGTTTAGAATCTTTTAATCCAATTAGACGATTTTAATTTAGATCACCGATTCTATCAGAACTTTATCAGGCCGGTCTCGGCCCACATGCTATACGTATATTTGACACCCCTGATCCATACTAAGCACTACACCTGCGTTGATCTGTATCCCGCCAACTCCGAGGCCGATGTGTTAGGACGAATCTGCTTCGCTCGGATCCGTTCGATCTGAATGACTGTAAAGTATCATGCTGTCATCCAACTGCAGGTTTTTCTACATCAGGCTTGTGACTGAGTGCACTGATAACACCGAGGGTGAAGCGGGTTATATTTGGCTTGCTGTACGACAGCGCTGTGTGAGTGTGTGTGTGAGTGTGTGTGTGAGTGTGTGTGTGCGTGCCTGGCCTCCCAAAGCTGAATTTCCACAGCAGAGTAAATATCTGGTCGGATATTTGAAAGGAGCTTTTTTCCCTTTCAGAACATGCTGAGCAAATGTTTAACCCCTTGTTGATCTTTTCCTGTGAAACCTCAAAGGGTACCGATGTGCCACAGAGGCTTGATGGAAAATAGAGACTGTCCTTGTGAATACAACACCAAAAAACATGTTTAAAAAAATAAATAAATAAAAACAAGATATGGTTTTTTGTATGTGTGTGTGTGTGTGTGTGTGTGTGTGTGTGTGTGTGTGTGTGTTAAACTGTAGAAAAGAAATGGAAAGCTGAGTTTTATGTAATTTTAAGAAAAGGTCTTTTTTTTTTTGTAAACCTTTCTGTGAAGCAATTTCACAGATCTCACGGCAGGGTTTGAAATTTATGCGAAGTAAAAAGAAATGCTCTAATCTATGCACGAAGATGAAAAAATGGAATAAGATGAAACAAAATTAAACTTTGGTCAGTCTTCAATCTTTGAAACTAGAACCATCGAGGCGCAATAGTCACGTCCAATTAAAAGCTCTGCCAGAAGCGTCGGTCATTTTCTCCCTGAAAGGATAAGCACAGGGTTCAGACTGCTGCTTTCAACAGCTTTGTTTCATGCTGCTGCATATGCTAATGTGTCCCGAGTGCAGAAAAGACCTATTTAATAAATAGAAAGCATTCTTATCTGCCAACCACTTCTCCATCTGCTCCTCCTGAGGAACATGTGAGCAATTCTTGTTAAAAAAAAAAAAAAAAGTTGAGTTATATTTTCTTTACTCCTTGGATCAACAGTCGTACTTTGCAATGTGAAATTATTATTATTATTATTATTATTATTATTATTATTATTATTATTATTACTACTACTAGTATTACTACTCTCTAATCCTATATGTATCTCATTCTGGTATCATGTGGTGTGTATTTGCATACAGGTACACAATTGGCTCTTACATTTTATGACTCAATAACATTCGCCCGGTGTGTGTTTATCAGTATTATCTCAGATTTTCCAGTGATTCATCTGCATGTCCTGCTTTAGTCTGCTTGCTCAAATGGATTCTCCCACAATGATTTCATTATTAAAAATTAAAACCACATTTTACAGACCATGCTGCCCAGTGAGAAATGTTCCGGTGATCATTTATTATTTTAAATACAGTATTGTTAGCCTCAATCGGATCGCCTCGAGCACTGGTGCAGGACAAGTGAAGGTAATCTGCCACAGTTAATATGCAACACGTAGACTTGATATGGGTGGAAATAATTTACGTTGTTTTGTATTCACACCCTATAAAAATCATTCAAATTCCTTGACGTGAGATTAAACTTATTTTATTATGCATTCCACATACAGGTAGTTTAATTCTGTAAGGATTGCAAAAAAGGGGGGGGAGGGGGGGGGGAGCTTGTGCGAAAAGAAATAAGGAGAATACGATGCAAAGCGTCTGAAGCACTAACGGCTCAAAAACTCCAATCCAATTTTAATTTGGCTATTGACATTCGGTTGAGAATGATATCTTCAGGATAAGCTGATTTGGACCATTCGCAGGCAGAGGAAAGTCAATAGCTTGGGAAAGGTGCACAGTCACCTAAGGGCCTGTGTGGTGAGCACATTTTGTTGTTTAAGACACCGCTAGAAAAGTCACTATCATTTTGCAGCGTGTGTTTGGACGCCGGTGTGTTTCTCAGAGTGTGCAGAAGCAAAAAGCTTGTCACAGAATCCTTCTGGAATCTTCTTCCATTCCTGTCAGGCCATGGTCTTTGTGGTCTTTATGATCATGTAAGCCTGCTCATTTACAGCTCATTCACTGGGCATTCCTAAAATCATGAAGATACAGATCCTTCAGTTAATGTTCATGTCATATATCTGAGTGGGGAAAAACGTGATCTCACTGACTGACTTTTGATGGTCAAACTGCTCACGAACTGCTGAGTTCCTGAGATTTCACACACAACAGTCTCTACAGTCTACACAAAATGGTCATCTGATCTTTTTCTAAAGTCCAGTTTGGGTGATCCTGTGCCCTCTGCAGGCTCAGATTCCTGTTCTCGGCTGACAGGAGAGGAACCTGATATGGTCTTCGTATGTTGTAGATGTTGTTGTGATGCTTTTCAGCTCACCACGGTTGTAAAGAGTGGCTGTTTCATCAACAAGAATATTGTTTTGCACACTATTCTGTGTAAACTCTAGCACCTGTTGTGTGTGCCAAATGCTCAAAGTCACTGAGATACTTTCTCTATTCTTGTCTACTCTATTTTTGACATGAACAAGCTCTTTACATTTATGGCATTTGGCAGACACCCTTATCCAGAGCAACTTACATTTATGCCATTTATACAACTGAGCAGTTGAGGGTTAAGGGCCTTGCTCAAGGGCCCACAATGGCAGCTTGGCAGTGCTGGGATTCAAACTCACAACCTTCTGATCAGTAGTCCAACGGCTTAACAACTGAGCTACCACTACCACCACTGAACTACCCCTGCCACAGCTCTTGACCTGTATATACATGAGTCAATGCATCGGATTGGATAACTGAGCAGGTAGTAGGTGGTCAGTGAGTGTAGTTCCTGGGTGTCATGTTACTGTATTGTGGAAATGTTAACAATTACTATTCATTACGTTTCCTTGTTCCTTCTGTTTCTTGGAGCTTGTGGTTCTCCACCTGTTCCTGGTTTGATGGCGTAGATAAGCCTGTGATTATACTTTATCTGTTTTCTGAGCACTGCTAAAATAAACACTCTAATAAACACGTTTCACATCTACATCACGTGTTAAATTATACGGTCGTAACCACAGACGTACGGTTATGCGCATGCTTTCTAATTGTACATGATAATGAATATGAGCTCTGTTTCCAGAGGTTTGACCCTTATTTAAATCTGTATCACTTAACCCCGAGACTCCAGAACAGCAACAATGCCCCGTTACGGCTTCCTAGCAATCGGTTGGAAGTCCTGGGAAGGATGCTGTGCTTTTGCAGCAGTTCCTTGATTACTTCCTTCCTTTGTTTCTTCCTTTCACATATTAAGTCGCACAAACAGGATATTATTGTCGCTTGATGTTTCTATGAAAGTGGTGTTGCTGAATTACAATGTGAGTTATTAATATGTGACATTGAAACCTAATTATAGCTGATTATTTATTGTAATTCCATAGAAATTTTATGCTGTCTAAAAAATATATATAGGCTATATGCTATAGGACGTATTTTAAAAACCTGGATAAGAGTTAGTAAGGGATAAAGTAAGGGATAAATCATCACATGACATGCTGTTATAGGAAAACAATCAACAACAAGGTGTTGTGATGTGGCCCAATGCATGTTTTCAGGCTGAAGCTGATTATTTTCCAATAACAGCACAAAGCTGAGTGGTTTTACTTCTCTTATACATCACGAATAACAACTCACTGTTTACGTAAAAAGTTACCATTATCAAAAAAGCTGACACTGGAGACTCCTTCTTATAAAAAACTTTACTGTGTCAGTTATTTTTCCTTGTTAAATACCATTTTAATAGAAAATCTGTCTTAGATTGAGAAACAATAACGCGTTAGAAAGAGACTCTTTTACAGAAAATGAGTCAACACTTTCTGACCAACGAGATTCCAGAATTCAGCATCGTATAACGAGGTATAACGAGAGTTAAAAGGTGAACTCCGTCATGAATTGTGAGCTGTAGTGACAACTGGAAACGTTTCACTCTCTGAATGGATTGAGCTGAATTGTCCCCATCCAGCTGGAACAGTAAGACAACACTTGCGTGAAAGCGGGACACATCTGTCGCGCTCGGGTATAATGTCTGGGTAATGTTTGCTGTTTCCTCTAGCTTTCTCCTAATGGAAAGGCTGAGAGCAAACTGGCAGTGCCATCTGTGCAAATGATATGGCCTGGAAATCAGGGCTAGATACCATGTGTAAGGAATGTCTTTTCACTTGGCCTGTCTTTTTTTTTTCTTTTTCTTTTTTTGCTACAGTCAAACATTAAATACTAACCCCATTTCCATAAAAGTTGTGATTTCTTTCTAAAATGCAATAAAAACAAAAGTCTGTGATTTTTCAAGTCTCTTGAAACTTTAATTAACTGACAAAAGTACAAAGAAAAGATATTCAATGTTTTCACTGACCAACTTAATTGTATTTTGTAAATATAAACAAATGTAGAATGTAATGCCTTCAACACACTCAAAAAAAGTTGGGACAGAGGCATGTTTACCGCTGTGTTAAATCACCCTTCCTTTTAATTACACTTTTTAATGGTTTGCAAGTGGATTTTTTGCCCATTCTTGCTTGATACAAGACTTCAGCTGCTCAACAGTCCTTGGTCTCCATTGTCTGACTCTCTTCTTCATGATGCGCCATAGGAGACAGATGTGGACTGCTGGCAGGCCAGTCAAGCACACGCACTCTGTGTCTACGAAGCCACGCTGTTGTATCACGTGCAGAATGAGGCTTGGTATTGTCCTGCTGAAATAACCATGGACTTCCTGGGAAAATACGTTGCCTTGATGGCAGCATATGTCTCTCTAAAATCCCAATATACGCCTCCGTGTCAATGGTACCTTCACACATATGAGTCACCCATGCCGTGGGCACTGATGTCCCCCCATACCATCACACATGCTGGCTTTTACACCTTTCACTTATAACAGTCTGGTTGGTCTTTTTCATCTTTAGCACGGAGAACTCGACGTCCGTTTTTCCCTAAAACAAACTGAAACGTGGACTCATCTGACCACAGCACACGTTTCCACTGCCTTTCAGTCCATCTGAGATGAGCTCGGGCCCAGAGAACTCGCCGTTTCTGCATAGAGTTGATGTGTGGCTTCCTCCTTGTGTAACAGAGTTTCGGGTTGCATTTATGGATGAGGCGGCGGCGGACTGTGTTAAGTGACAACGGTTTTCCGAAGTACTCCCGAGCCCATGTGGTTATATTTATCACAGTAGCATGAGGATTTCTCAGGCAATGCCGCCTGAGGGCTCGAAGGTCACGCACATTCAACAGTGGTTTCCGGCTTTGCCCTTTGCCCTTTGCCCAATGAGATTTCTCCAGATTCCCTGAATCCTTTCACAATATTATGCAATGTGGATGGTGAAAGACCTAAATTCTTTGGAATCTTGCATTGAGCAATGTTCTTTTTGAACTGATTGACAATTGTGTCACGAAGTTTGGCACGAAGTGATGAGCCACGACCCATCCTTGATTGCAAAGACTGAGCTTTTGGTGGATGCTCCTTTTATGCCCAATCCTGATCCCCTCCCCTGTTACCAATTAACCTGATCCTCCCAAATGGTGTTACTTGAACCATATAACTATAACTTTTCACTCTTATTTTGCCTCTGTCCCAACTTTTTTTGAGCGTGTTGAATCATCAAATTCCAAATGTGTTTATATTTACAATATACAATTAAGTTGGTCAGTGAAAATATTGAACATTTACATTTATGACATTTGGCAGACACCCTTATCCAGAGCATTTATTTCATTTATACATCTAAGCAGTAAGGGCCTCATTCAAGGGCCCAACAGCAGCGTCTTGGGGGAGCTGGGATTGGAACTCATGACCTGCCGATCAGTAGCCCACTGTCTTAACCACTGAGCTACCGCTGCCAAAAATCACAGATTTTTGTTCTTATTGCAATGGGGTTTTATTGAAATGGGGTTAGTACATGAAAGAATGGAAACACTTATCAGAAAGGGTATTAGAGCATGTGAAACATCACATCAGTATAAATCTCTGAACAGTATTGGCTTGTGACTATACACAATTTTCTTAGGACAGGATGACATTAATAACTACAAGTCAATCATGATTGAGTTATGCTATAGGCTTCTATCTAGTGATAGTGAACCCTGATACAAGAAGCACATATTTCTAATGTATGGACATTATCCACTCTTAATCCCCCTTTCCCTCACCCAATTTTTGCAATATACAGTATCTCCCAATAGAAATGATTCCGTACATCATAGACACAGTGTGGAAATTTATTAGATTTAATTCCGACTATTTGCTATAAAACAAGATCATGATAGCCGCTGAGTATTTTTAAACTAGTCCAATTTGGGGTAAAACATGTGACCTTGGCAACCCTGATATTATCTGTCCTGTCCTCTATTTGGGCCTCTATTTATTAGTGCTTGTTGCAGTTCCCATTTGTGACCACTAGGTGCAACAATAACTCTATGGTTAGACTTAAAATGCACAACGTCTAGAAAGGTGAGCAACGGGTCATTGGCTTATATCTGTCAAATAGCTAAATGTACGTATTTGTGAATAAGGACTTTAATATAGTTTTTCAGATAATGAGAATGTTTCTCAAATGTAGTCATTAATCTGTGCCATAAAACACAGACTAAAACATGTCTGTGCCTGACCCTTTCTCATTTTCCACACAAAAATGATTTATAATGGATAAAGAATCCAAATGAGATTAGCCATGCCAGTGGAAGTAAATATTTGCTAATGTGAATAGGATCAAGCCCTAACTATGAGGGTGAGCTCCGTGACATCACTGATGGCATGGAAGAAAATCACCAAGCAATATGCGACTGCTTCTTAATTATAAAAATCATGTGGTTTGTGCCTAAATAGGGCAGAGGACATCGTGTTCACATACTGTTCGCTTGTGCACATGCACAATTCTGAAAGTGAAGTTTCACTTCACAGCCTGCACGGTTTAGCCAGCGAGAGGAAACGTTTCACACGCACAGATCCACCACGATCTGGGTGTGATGGGTGTCAGTCTCACCACTAACCACTGTGTGGGTGACTAGCGATGTTCTTCTGGGTTTCTAGCTAGTAAAGGTCACCGGTTTTTGGCATCACTGTTCGCACTGTGCATCTGCAAAGATGTCTGTGTGAACAGTTTTGAATTGTAATGAACATCTAGTTTGAAATCTGTGGTGGCTGGTTGTGGCAAACTATTACAGTTTTTCTCAGTCACTTTGGTACATTTCTCAGATTACAATTGAAGATCTCAGAACTACTTTTTCATCTGCCACGTCATCTAGTCACTTGTGCACATCACTCATTCTTTTGAACAAATTGCCAGTGCTTTGGTACATTCATGCAATTGATTATGTACAAGTGTCAGCTGTTTCCTATATTATCAATTGCTTATGTCATGTTGATCAAAATATGTTATATATATATAACTGGTTTCCTGTTGAATAGTCTTACCCCCCAGAACATCTAGGCATTAGTTCATTGAATAAGTCATCAAATGCAAAATGGTTGAACCAGTTGTTCATAAACCAAACTGTCAAGCATATTTTCTACACATTTCTATTATATTACTTTTTTCTTTGTAAATACGTCCTGAATTGATGAATCGCTCTCAGGTGAATCTTGACTTTCACTAACGAAGGGGAACGTGTGAAGCGTTAGATCGACCAATGATCAACCAGTTCTCTAAAATAGCTCAGAAGTGCATCGCATGAACCTTCAATTGGCAGTCATATATAGATAGAGCACAACAAAGTGTTACAATTTCTGACAATGGAAGAACATCAAGGAAACATTTATGTAATTTGTCAGACGCCGTTATCCAAAGCGACTTACATTTATTTAATTTATACCGTACATCTGAGCAGTTTAGGGTTAAGGGCCTTGCTCATGGGCCAATCTTAACCACTGAGCTACCACTGCCCACCACATACCCCTTCAATAATCTGATGTGGATGCAAAATAGAACCTTATATTGATGTTTGTTTTTTTTTAAGACAGCACATGGTCAGATTATATGAATGTGTACAGCATCTCTTTATACTGTAAAAGAAACAGGAAGTGAAAAATAAAGTGGAATAGAAACCCTCAGTACACATTCAGGCTTTGCCATAGAATGGTGTGTGTGTGTGTTTCATATTCCCTCACACACACTTTCATATCACTTATAAAGTTGTATTCACATGGCTGCCAAGAACAGCATGCCTTACAGTATTTAACATCACTGAAATTCTGTACGTCATTAATAGTAAAGCCCCTGGAGGAAACAACGTCGTACTCTGTGTTCCGATGCGTGTTTAACCGACTGGTATGTAAAACATCTTCCATTCGAATTAATCCCTGCCACGTGTTCATCTTCGCCAGCTGGACCTTTGAATAATGGGTTTTCAAATAAGCACAGGTTCAGACGCAGGCGACAAGACGGGACCAGCTTATCACCGTTTTAATCTCATTTCCATCCACTGTGTGATTACTACAAACACCGGTGGAAATTTCTTGAGTAATCAATCCTTCATTATTGTATTTAAGTATTATTTTGGTATATTTATACTCTACTTGAGTGTTACTTAAATGAAATACTTGCACTCTTAATTAATTACATTTTTATTTATGGTCACAAATCCTAAAGCAAAATTTCCAGCCGAGCTTAAATCTAAAAAATAACAAACAGACAAGACCTGAAACTAGCCCCAAAAAAATCTAGACACTGTAAAAATGGAGGCACATTTTTCCTCCTTTGCTTAGCCTTTACGTGGGAAACAAGGTCACCGTGGTGCGCACGCATTTCTGTTGTACGGATATTATCCACTCTATAATCCCCCTTTCTCCTCCTTCAATCTGCACGATATATTCTACAATAGAAATGGTTCCATACATCATAGACACACTGTCTGCACTTACACTTTGCCTTTGTTTGCAGAAACATCTTGGACTTAATTCCAAGTCCAGCTGGAGTATTTTTAAACTAGCTCAATTCTGTTTAAAAAAACACAACCCTGGCAACCCTGTCATTGACTGTCCTCCTCCACTGCTCCTCCTCCACTGAAAATGTTCAGAAAGTGAGCATGGGGCTGCGTGATTCCTTCCCCAATGGGTCTCTATTTGTTATCGCTTGCTGCAGTTCCCATTTTTGACCACTAGGTGCAATAATAACTCTATGGAGCTAAATGGAGCAGTGAGCGCATTGAACAACTGTCAATTAACAACATTTGTTTAATTTGTTGGTCACACAAAAGAGGTAATTATTAATCATTTCAATGGAATTTAAAATGTATGGAGCTGAGATTAAGGACTTTATGGACCTATGGATCACTGGAGCCGCCACTGATGTACATGAGTACAATTTAAGTCGGTCGAAGTGTTAAAGGATTGTATAGACACCTCATACACATTTACTGCACAGAAATACTTTTGAAGTCACAATCATTCCAGCTGTTTGGTGTCTCTGGTGCCCTTACAGACCTCAGATCTCACAATAAAGCATTAGTATGTGTTCCGTGAACCTTTTTTATTATTTTTTTTCCAACACCCGAGATCAGTTTACATAGCTCCGAAAGGTCACTGAAAGTCCGGCAGGGTGCAGCGCTGCATTTATGTAACAGGTTGTACTAATGTGAAACTGGCTCGGGTCACATGAGGACCATCACCGCACTTCATTAGAGCTAAATGTAGAAAGCGATAAGAGCGTGTGTGTGTTTTAAGACCTTCTACTCATAGAGCCGGGGGTGTGGGGTCATGGGGGAGGTGTTCAGGAAATATTTATAATGACGTAACACCCCATTGACGCAGTACTATCATCCACCTTTAGGGGGCGGAGTTTGCCCTGTGCATGAACTGACCGCTCGAATAGATTTGGAATCGACCCCACATTGAAACTACAAAGTCCGTGGAGCTGTTGCTTGTCATAACAAGGCTGAGTAATGAAACACTGCTGGCTGTGCGGAACGTACATGTTGCACTGTTGAACTTTTATGAAAGCTCCGGTCGCTGGGGTTGATGTCAGGTTAACCGCACAGCTATCAAAGTTAGAATAAAGAAAGCAGTACGCGATTTGCAGGAATGGATTCACTCCAAAGCGATGAATAAGTCTGCGTCAGTTCTTCATTTGTGGATCTGGCACCTCTCAGATTTACAGTGCTTGCGTAGCCGTCCTTTTAAATAAATAATAATAATATGATTTTAATGAATCTTTATTTGTATCCTCTCATCACATCCAGCAATCATCGCATACTTGCGTTCAGTCTCACGTGCGCAGACATCGTGGAATTTTTTATTTTTTTTTAAAGTAAGCAAATATACAGCCTAAATATACAAACTGGTGAAAACTGACATTATACATTTCAATATTTATAGTAAGGAGAATTTATCTTCAATAATCTATGCAGGAAGTGATATAATACACACAAAACAGTCAACAATGCACCATAGAATAAAATCTGCACTTCTTCCACAACGATGCAGTTTATCATCCCTTGTGATTTGCTTCTACATGAATGAGACTTTTTAAGAGAAGAGCAACACAAGACACGAGTCTTTTTCTTTTGTTGTTGTGTTTTGTTTTGTCTTTTTGTTGTTGCTTTTTTTTTCAACTTTTCACTTGACATGAGATATAAAAATAACCAGGATGCAAAGGTCAAAATATTTGCATATGAGAAGGAGGAACACAAACCATCTGAGCTTAGTACAAGACGTGCTAGTCTGTGTTGCTTAGAGAGAACGGGCCTCAGGAGATCGATACACATCTTATCAAGCCATTGATTGTCTCCATTTAAACCCCGCTGGTAAAGAAATTGTAAGTGTGCCTGTAGCGAGGCGTCCAATGGACACTGGTTGATTTGTGTAAAAGAACAGTGCAGGTGCAACTATTCTTTCTTATGGAGTTTTAAACCTCGTCTTGTGTTCGCTATCTTGCAGTAAACTCACTGATCCTTCACTGTCGCTTCTTTATTTCACAGCAAAGCACGTGTTACATTTACATTACACCCCAAATATCATACCCTTACTTGGGTTATTAGCTAAATTTGTAAATAAATGATGGAGGGGAAGCAGTAAAGGCTTAAAATTCTTAAAAATCACCAAATATCAGTCATTTTTAACACTTATTTAATTCTTTTATTGCTCTCAAAATCACCTGAAAGCAATTTCTGCAATCCAAGCACACGATCGTTCATTATCAGGAACACCATATTAATACTGGGTAGGACTCGTGACTGCTTTCAGAACATTCTCAATTTTTCATAGCATGGAATACGCATGGTGTTGGAAATGCTTAATGCTTCGAGGTTCTGCTCCATGTTGATATGATTACATCACTTAATTGCTGCAGGTTTGTCATGCTGTGAATCCCCCATGTTACCACATCCCAAAGACCCTCTACTGGATTCAGATCTGCCATTAAAGTACCACGAACTCATCTCCATGTTCATGGAACCAGTTGGACACGACTTTCTTCCATGGCACATTATCATAGTGGCCATAACGTGATGCATGTGATCTACAACGATACTCAGGGGTTCTAACGATTCTCCATTGGTATCAAGAGGCCCGATGTGTGCCAAGAAAACATTCCCCACACCATTACACCACACCACACCACCACCACCATCCTGGACTGTTCACACATGGCATGTTGAGACCATGGATCCATGATGTTGATGCCAAATTCTGACCCGACCATCTGCAACAGAAATCGAGATTCATCAGACCAGGCAATGTTCTTCCAATCTGTCCAGTGTGGGTGAGTCTGTACCCACTATAGCCTCAGGTTCTGGTTTGTAGCTGACAGGAGTGGAATCTTCTGCCATTGTAGCCCATCCACCTCGAGGTTCGACAGGTTCTGAGAAGCTTTTCTGCTCACCACGGTTGTACAGATACCTTCCTGGGTATATTTATTTTTTAGCACTGTTTCACTTTTTTGCTTCAGACTGTTTAATGTCTCTCTGATAGACAGGTCAAAAACAGCTTCTTAGCCTGACTCATGAAGCACACACCTTTGATCGATCTGTGGAGATGAACTGCCACTGAGTCGTAACAATGAAGAACGTTTCTGTTCTTGCAGAGTGTTCACCATCCAACTTCAAAAATGATGGAATATTTAGTCTTGTGTTCTTCTACGCCTTGGCATTGACCGAAAGGAAGCCCCACCACCCCCAGTACAAACAGCAGACGACCTTTTTTTTAATCACCTGTTTATATAGTGTCTGCTTTGAATGGAAATTTTGATCCAGACTATTTAAATTAATCAGGGTGAGCCTGTGGGGGAAATAGCCCATTGTTATATGAGTACTGTGGGAACAAAATGGTGACGAGACCTTAGTGTAACCAATGCGATTGCATTTCTGCCCTGGGGAAATGACTGCACTGTAGAGTATATAGGAACAACATACAACTAGCTAAAACAGGCGCGTTTTAATAGGAACACATGTACAGCTGCTCATTCATGAAATAATCCAAACAGCCAATCATGTGGCAGCAGCACAGTGTATATAATCATGCAAGAGCATGCAAGAACATCAGAATGGGGAAAATCTCAGTGACGTGGCATGGATGTTGGTGCCAGATGGGCTGGTTTGAATATTTCAGAAACTGCCGATGTCCCTGGATTTTCATGCAACAGCAGTGTCTAGAGTTTACACAGAATGGTGTGAAAAACATGAAAACACATCCAGTTCCAGTGCAGGAATCTCTGTTGATGGGAGAGGGTCAGAGGAGAACGGAGAGACTAATTTGGGCTGAAAGGAAGGTTACGTTAACTCACTCAGAATCACCACTTTTTACAACCACGGTGAGCAGAAAAGCATCTCAGTGCATCAAACATTGATGCGGATGAGCTTGAAACAGCTGAAGACCTCTTCAGGTTCCTCTCCCGTCAGCCGAGAACAGGAATCTGAGGCTACAGAGAGCAAGGACTCATCAGACCCAAACTGGACAGATGAAAATTGGGATGAGCCTGTAATTTTTTGTGAGGTTGGAGGAAACCAGAGAGCTTTAAAAAAAAAAAAAAAATCACCATCCTTACCATCCTTAGTGACTTAGAAGACTTAGAACCTAACATCTGTATTTCCGTTCTGTCAGAAGAAGATTTCGATTCATCCCAGCTTTTATATCTTCCATTATACGGAGCTGTACTGATGAATCGGGCTGAACTGAGAACGTCATCAGTGTAAAAGCAAAAGCTAATGTCATATTTGTGAATGACCTTAAACAGAACCTCGTACGACACGAGGTTTATACGTTATACTATATAGTATTATACTTTTATCGGCTCTTCCAAAATAAAAAAAATCTCTATTTATAGGAAAAGAAAGCAGCCTGTCAAACATGTAAGATCTAAACCAGGCGAGACGTGTCTACACTGACCGACTGCGTTTTCTAAGCTTGTCCATTAAAATATCAGGGTCTGTGGTGTCAAATTCTGCACTCAAGTGAAATAAATACTCGAGTGAAAAGAGCACGAGTCTGTGAAAAAAACCTAAATCTGGTTAGAGACAAATGTTTACTGTTAAGATCTTTATTTGCTGAGCAAAGGTTACCTACCTGATATAGTCCAAATTCCTCTGGCGTGCAAAGGAATGTGAATCATAAACATCAACTTGATTTTTTTATTTTTTTAAAAATTTGATTAAAATGAAAGACTGAAGAGTTTTCATAATCATAATCTGTAAACCTACGACCAGTGTGCAGAATAAGAAAACCGGTAATAAAATGACAAAATGTCATTAATAGTGGTTTGTAAGATTTGTTTAGTGGTATAGTAGAGTATATGACACGTATCGCAATCTGTCCATCGATTAATGGATCAAAAATCAGTAGGAAATTTTCTATTGTAGTCTGTATTTTTATTTCTGTGCTTTTTTGTGACATCAACCAGCAGGGTGGGAAATAAATACGAAATACAGAAGCAATCAATTCAGAATCTTAAATATATTAAACATTTACTTTCGTCGTTTTTTTTTTTTTCAAAACTGTTTATTTCCAGGTTTAAACAGGAAAAAAAATTAAAATAAACCCGGATGTTCAGTGTGGTCTCAGAGTTTTGGACCTCCTTCACTGTATATAGAAGACAGAACGGTCTAGAAGGTCACATGATTGCTTCGCATACTTTAACAGCATTAATAACAAACCCTGGCTCTATTACTCTTTTATATCCTTCTTTTCCCACAATTCCAGTCTGAAATGCCTTGTCAGTCTGCTTCTGTCTCTCCTTCAGTCAAACGGTTGTCTTTTCTGTTTTGTCTCTCGTCACGGTCGTGGTATTTTTTCCATCCTCAGCTTGACTTATGCCAGTTGGTATGTACTTTCATTCTTTCAGGGGTTTTTTTTCCCCCCCAAAATCGGTGATTTTGCTAAGCCAGTGTTTTGTGGTACGGTTCTGATCCAAATTATCTTCGTCTCCTAAACGGCTTGTTGTTTTATTTTTTTTTCTTTTCTTTCATATGCAATTTCTCAAGCATGCATGTCGGCTGATGTATACTGAGTTATGCACCAGTCACCCCAAAGGCACAGAAGGAACGTCGGTCATGGCAGATTTTTTAAAGTTCCTCGTCATTATTGTGGGCGACGGAGATATAGACGCCATTCCGAATGCTTATACTGCTTTCATATGTTATTTTTAGGTTGTTGGTGTTGTTGTTGTTGTTGTTGTTTTGTCCTGCTCAGAAACGAGAACACAAATTGGTGTTGTTATTTCAATGGCCAGGATTTTCCTGAAATAGACCTGCATGTCTGCCTTATGTTATCCTTTCCTTAGTTTGAATTCTTGCTTTACAATGCGTAATGAATAACGCACGACGGACTGGAATGTAATACGAAAATATGAAAATAATCCACGGCGGGGCGGTCGTGATACGGCCATAACGACACATCATACTTTTTAACCGCTTATAGTTACGTTTAATGATCTTGAACGTCTGTAAGACGAGTTAGTACCTGTTCAAAAAAGTCGTTCCGCCACCAGCATCTCTTTTTTTTCCTCTCCCTTGATGTTAATACGACAAAAAAAAAAAAAAAACGCGTGAACTCTTCTGTCCCGAACACACACTGACACTGACACTGACACTGGAGACTCCTTCCATAGACGCTGCATAACAGAAAGCTTCACCTTATCAACGATTAGGTATTTTTCTTTGTTAAACAGCGAAACCGTTTATTTAATATCCATTCATTCATTATTCGTCTTAGATTACAGTACAAGTCCATGTTTATGAGCTGTTACTCAATCGTAACAATGATAATATATTAGAACAAGAGCGCATTAATACTGTATAAAACGATCAGAGCTGCCGTTATAGAAAATTAATCCACACCTTCTGATTTGAGAATTTAACTGCACTGTGGTTTAAATATTATATTTGTGAAATACGTCTGTCTCCTTGTAACTCCACGACACGCAGATTTCCAAATGCGTTTGACTGATTTTTCTTCTTCAGCCTTCGCCTTAAGCTTAATGCATAACTAACGAGGCGACTGTTTCCTCCTCCGAAGCCGACGGGACACCGAGAGTACCTCAGACATGCATTAGTGTAAATAGTGCAGCTGAGATAAATTAAATACTAATGAAGAGAGAGCCCTTTTAAAATGCGTTTAATCTACATGAGGGGTTTTAAAGGATGCCAAACTATGTATGCGTGTAATTTCAGAGTAAGTCTGATGTATGATGATTTGTTTTACCTCGCAGCTCATTGACGCTTTAATTAAGATAAGCGGATGTACTCTGTGTTGTTCGGCGTAGAAGAATAAAACTGCTTGAAACCGCTTCTTTGTTTGATCGCTTCTCTTTTTTGTTTTGAGATGTAATAGCGATTCCCGTTGCTTTTCATTTAGCTTTTCACAAATACAGTATTTCTCGTAAAAGTCTGAGATTAAAGGAGTCAAATCAGAGACAAAGGTCACGTTTGACATAGACAGGATTCAGATCTCGTGATCACAAGGGGGACTTTTATACCATTAAAATAAACCTAGCTAGCTTAAGCTAGCTTAGCCAAACTGAACTTCATTCTGTCTTCCTCATAACGACAGTTTTCAATGTAACGCAATACAGAACTCTAATCTTTGCTGTTACTTCTAATGACAAACTGATTTTAGAAGAAGAATGACTTAAGAATACTCGATAACTCGATTATTGCAGAAAATAAGCTCCGTGACAACAAACGTTTACGATTCTTACACGTTTTGTTCATCAAAAATAATCGTCACAAATGAACACAACCATGAATTTTGAAGCCCAAATACAATCGGCAGAAGTAAAAAAGTTAAAGTTAGGCTATAAACGAACTACACCGCGGTCACATGACTTCAACGTCTAAGCTTCCGACAATCTTCATTTTAAAAAACATGTTCCCTTATAAGGATCCACTGTGCTCTTTTTGTGGATGAAACTGCCCCCCAACTTTTTTGGGGTATGATAAAACGAGCAACTTCCATCTGACAACTTGTGATTGGATCTCGGGGCAAAATAAAAAAAAAAAAACCCCATTGCCTAGCTACAGAAGAACTTAGAAAATCGGGGGAAAATATGAATTGGTTATTATAGAGTTTATAGCAATACAATTGGAAAATACTATAAATTGATAAATCTACAAGTTGGAAAGTTTGAGTTGGAATAGTTTGCAAGCGTCTGAAATAAATAAACACAACGAGGCTGTAGTAGATGCGTTTTCCTGTTCGGCGTGATGACGTTTAATGTCCCCGAAGTCTCATGTAGTCTCATTTAGCCACTTGTTAGCAACCGCCCTTTTCTAGGCACGTAAAAGCTTAGCAGAATCATGAGCGGGGTATTACTGATGTATTTTATGTCGTATAATAGAACGTGAAAATATCTTGAGCTTGTCTTAACCACAGACCTTATTTCAGGCATTTAACCCAAAACCGGATGGAACTCATTTGCAGGTTTTAGGTGTAGCACTCTATTTGACTCCTACCTACAAATGCTACACTAGGGTATTTCTCTCCAATTACATAAGACATGTCAAAAATACACTAGTGCACTATTTGTTTGTGTGTGAAAGCACTTCAAAAGTAAACTGGACATCTCATAACATATGCATTATTTGGAGATTTTGGTTACGTAAACTTGCTATTGTATATTTGAATGAACGTGACATTGGATCTTGACCTTGACCTTAGAAGATCTGAGGATGATGTGTGCTTTGTTAAGATCTTTACTGTACGTGTGTGTGAGATTACTGGGGTTGTTTGACATACATTTGATATGATATTTCTTGAAGGCCACTGAATAAGAATGAGCGATGGAATCATTTCTTTCAGTAAAGTGTCCTGCCATGTAAACTGATTGGTTAAAACCAGCTCTTTCGATTTCATTTTTCTAGTATAACTACATATTTATACTCGAGGCTGTGATGTATGTGTGGCAATGCGATGCATTGATTTATTTATTTATTTATTTATTTATTTTTGCAGTAATGAAACTAACATCAGTGCAACGCTCAGCTATTTTCTATTCAGAGTGTGAGGTTTCAGGAGGTTCTTGGCCAGCGATGCAGGGTGTGTTCCCTTGGTCATTGCGACAATCTGCGTGTCCTTTGACCCCCCCCACTCAGTAGAGGAAGACAAGCATGGAGGGGTGGCGCTCTACCTCAGCTTGACCTCTTTATCATGGTTCCTCTATATCCGGTCCTCACGCTCCAAATCCCTCAATAGGGACAACAATCAGTGCAACTCAACATAGTCTGTACCTTACTGACACAGAAGAGTTTCACTGTTAACAGAGAACGACGCCATGTAGCCGTGTGCTTTATCCAACACTGGGAAACACGGTTAATAATACGTCTTGTTGTGTTCTTAGTATAGTGTTGTGTTGTGTTCCAAGATCTGTCATATAAACTGTCAGTCAGATCAACTGATTTTCTGGGTCTTCACACTTGATCTGAATACACGAGTCCACACCAAGGACCCATTCTGGGTTCGTTTAGAGGCAGGGGTTATTGTCTCATAATCTCAGTTTTGCGTTCACTTTGAAGAATTCCTTCTGGACCGTGACTCGATTGTGCAATTCCATACGTCACTTTTGTGCATTATTTTTTGGTGCCAGCACTCAAGCGGCTTAAGAACAGTGCATTTCGGATGCACGGCACATCATCGTGCGGGAAAACCTGCAAAAATAAGATGTTTAGCCGTACAGTCCGGCACAAGATGCACATTTTTAATGATGCTCTCAGTAAAAGTCTGGTTTTATATATCAATAATCATAAAACCCTTTCCATCATAAAAGTAGAAACAGGAAGTAATCATGTCACAGTGCTGAGCTTGGATAACTTCCATGCCTGATGTGGACCGCACCACGGTTCGGTTGAAGCAAACCCCAGACCAGGAACTGATTCTCTGGATCTGGACTGCTCCGAGGCTCGAGTATGAAAATGACTTTATTATGAGATATCATTGCGGTGTTTTGTTAATCATGAGGCATGTTGTTGTGCCATTCCACTTTCTTCATTACCTGCTCAGTACCGAACTGGCTTATCGTCTGTTCATTGTTGGTTACCTCAAACGCACCCCTTTGTGGATAATAGTGTCTATTTTTTCCCATCTAAAGCATATGATGAATTGGTATCACATCCGATATGTATTCCCGGAATAGCTTTTCAGATACACCCTGACCCTGACCCCGATAAAGTGCTTACTGATGATGACTGAATGAATCTCTGCAATGAATCGAATTGCCAGGGTTGCAAAATCATAACTAGGAATTATGATGTTTAGTAAGAAAGATCTGTCTGAGTCCAGGCACATTTTCTGCTCTTACACTCTCAAAAACAAACGTTTTCAATCCAGCACAATCTTAAGGGTTTTTCAGATGTTCTTCTAGGGAACCTTCTTTTTCATATAGAAGCTCTTTATAAAGCTAGAACCATTGTTTTTTTGTTTTTTTTTTGTTTTTTTCAGTATACTGCGCAAAACCCATAAATATAATTATAATATTCTAAAGCTCATAATACCTAAAATGACGATAGACAAATAAACACAACCCCTACCAATTTCAAACACCTCTGCATTTAAACGAATTGATTTGTTCCCACAGAAATTGAATTTTCTCTCCTGATAAAGATGATGGAGAGAAAGTTCTGCCTCTTGGCCTGAAAATGATCATTTCTTATTTATGCTGTTTATTTTGTCATGAAGTCCAAGCAAATGCCACTCATGCCTAGGTGCATAAATTCTTAATTAGGTAGTGTAGGGAAGAAGTGATTTATAGTTTGCGTTTCGGTCTGGAAGGAGCCGGTCTCCTGCATAGAGATGATCGTATCTTGGTGGCTACAAAAGCAAATAAACAAATAAACAAACAAAAAAACTTTTTTTTTTAATTTAAAAAATTACAGCTATAAAAGATAAGAGATGCTGTATCTGTATCTGTTTTACTAGTCGAGACTTCATTGATACACCGACGTGCAACAGGTCCTGAGGAAACTCCTCCTAAGGCGCCCTTTAAAGTGTTCAGCTTTATGGGTTTGGAGAACGAGCCTTTTAGGGAACATTACAAGAGCGAGCAACAGAACAAAGAGCTGCAACCTTCAAACAACTTCCATAACTGCTTTTCGTACAGTCGAGTGTAAAGTCAGAGAAAACATTAACAAGGAAACTTCCGAGAAAAAGCAAAGTCAAACAAGTCGAGACCAAATAGGGACTTCTTTTCTATCTATGGTCAGCTCGGGATGTGAATTACTGCCAGGTTCATGTTTTTCAGCATCTATCTGCACACACACATTTACATTTATCCAGAGTGACGTACAAGAGCGCTTTAAATTCTCCATCAATGAATATTTCATTTCTGGTTCGTACGACTACAACGAAGTGCACTGAACACAAACCTGTTGAAAAGAGAGCAACTGTTAGGAGGTTTTTTTTTTTTGTTTTTTTAAGAAGAAGAAGAAAAAAACACTAATTATCAAGGGGTAAGTATTTAAGAAAGAGGTATGTCTTTAGGCGTTTCTTGAAGATAGCCAGCGACTCAGCTGTTCTGACATTGATGGGAAGTTCGTTCCACCACCTTGGTGCCAGAACAGAGAAAAGTCGTGAGGCAGATCTACCTCGCATCCTGAGAGAGGGTGGGACCAGTCGAGCAGTGCTTGTTGACCTGAGGGAGCGTGGTGCGGTGCCTGGGGTGATGAGAGCTCTAAGATAAGAGGATGCTGTTCCACTTTTGGCTTTGTAGGCAAGCATCAATGTTTTGAATCTGATGCGGTGCAGCTACTGGAAGCCAGTGAAGGGAGCGCAGCAACGGGGTGATGTGAGAGAACTTAGGGAGGTTGAAAACAAGTCGTGCAGCTGCATTCTGGATCATCTGTAGAGGACGGGTGGCACTCAAAGGTAGACCTGCCAGGAGCGAGTTGCAGTAGTCTGGAAATGACAAGAGACTGCACAAGGAACTGAGGTGCCTGTGTTGTTAGAAATGGACGAATCCTTCTAATGTTGTAAAGGATAAACCGACAGGACCGTGTTAGATTAGTAATATGTGATGAAAAGGACAGTTGATTGTCCACGATTACCCCAAGGTTACGAGCAGTTGTTGAAGGAGAGATCATGGAGTTGTCCAAGAAGATCATGAGATCCTGGCATGGGGCCGAATCTCCTCGGATGAAGAGCAGTTCAGTTTTGCTGGGGTTGAGTTTCAGCTGCCATCCACGATGAAATGTCCGTCAGACATGCTGAGATCCGGGCAGAAGCAGTGGTGTCTGAAGGAGGAAAGGAAAAGATAAGTTGAGTATCATCAGCATAGCAATGGTAAGAGAACCCATGTGAGGAGAAGACTTTGCCAAGAGAGTGGGTATAACACACATGCAGCTTGGCACAACAACATGCCTCATGATTAACAAAACAGCACAATCATGTCTCTTTATAAAGTCATTTTCACACTCGAGCCTAGGAGCAGTCCAGATCCAGAGAGTCAGTTCCTGGTCTGGGGTTCAATTCAACCAAACCATGGTGCGGTCCACATCAGGTTTGGAAGCTATCCAACCTCAGCACTGTGGTTCGACTTGTCATATTATTTCCTGTTTCTACTTTAATGATGATGAAGAAAGGTTTGCTATGGTTACTGATAAATAAAAGCAGACATTCATAGCACTGGAGCTCTGTAATTAGTTCACCTTTGTGGTGCGAGAGCTTAGACCAAGAGTGTCACCATGTTTGCTTGCACATCTCATGTTCGCCTGCACGATTAACAATCTTCTCATACGAGAACAACTCTTCTTTTTCAGATGTTCCAGGACAACGACATGCCGTACAACCGAAATGCGTCGATCTTCACTGCTTGAGTGTTGGAAAATTATGAAAACAGCAAACGGATATGAACCTAGTGCGTACAATTTGGCAAATCTACATACATAAAAGTGACGTATGGAAGTATCACGCAGTCAATCCATGGTTCAGAAGAAATTCAGAAGGAATATTCCAGAAGAAATTCTTGACTGTGAAAGCAAAACTCAGATTTAACCTCAAATTAAAACACCAGCACTACAGGGTGTCCCGAAAGTCTCCATACATACAGTAGGGGACTAGGTTTGCCAGCACCACGTCGGTTGTGCCTTCGTTAGTGGATGTTCGTGGACGTCCACTTCTTCTCGGTCGGTCCGCAACACTTCCAGTCTTTTTGAATTTGTTATTAAGTTTGGCGACAGTGTCGTGTGTGATGTGCTCGCCATGTTTCCTGTTAAAGTCCATCGCGACCTTGCGACAGCTTCCCGATCCGACCACGAGAACGATTTCAATACTATAGTTTTTTTTAGTACAAACTTTGTTATAGATTTTTTTATGTCCTGACTTCTACATGAGCAAGTCAGTACAAAAAACAAACATTAGTTTTCTAGCACAAAATGAAATGTTACAGAAAATTGTTTGTATGTCATTAAAGAAAGCAGCGTATTACATAAGAGACACTTTTCAGACAGTAAACACAATGAAGGCTGCTGGGTTTCGCTGCAGAAATAAGAAGCGAGTGCGAAAGTCAAAGTGTCCAGAAGAACTGTGTCTGGTTCTGCAAGATGCTCAATAAAACTTACCAGGTCATTTCCTTATAAAACTGCACACATTGTACCGGAGACTACTGTTTTTATTTTAAACAATTTATTTAATTTTATTTGAAACATTTCATTTTATTATCTTGAAGGCATCTTTGCTCTACAGCATTTCTAGTACTGTATATATATATATATATATATATATATATATATATATATATATATATATATATATATATATATATATATATATATATATATATATATATATATATATATAATATAATATAAACGAAGTATGAAAAATTTTGGAAGACTTTTTGCTATAAAGTGTTCATTTCCACTATGTATGGAGACTTGGGACACCGTATAGTTTTCTTCTAAGGGGATCAAAGACAGACTAACAAATGGTGTCATTACAGTAGACGCACGACATGATGTGTATTGTTGAGGTAGTAACATTGAAAAGACAAATTTACATGATTAACTGTAAAATACACTGTAATTTAGTGGTACAGTAAAAGCTTGTTTACTCAGTCTACTTTATTTGGAAAGAACATTGTGTGTGGACGGTGAAATAAATAAAAAAAACAGGTTTCAGGATATACGGGATAGTATGGATAGAGGGTCATTGTAGGGTTTTTCATGTTATAAGGTGTAAACTATCACCTGGACACTGTGGAACCTGGATTCAAATAGAACTGCAGGTATTTTTGGAAACACTAGAATATTCTACAATACAAAGACAAGTCACAAAGATCTGCATCTTGTTAAACTTGACTGACTGGGTGCAGAAGTACAAAATAACTTCAAGGCATTAGCAGAAAACACACACACACACACACACACACACACACACACACACACACACACACAAAAGACATGAAAATCGTCGTACAAAATGTTCAACAAGACCAACATCAGACAAGAGAACACAAATCAACCACCACAGTCACATGACCACTCCGTGATAATTATTGGATAATTATTCGTGATTTGTAAACATGAATGTATAATTAGGTCGTTGATCCAATTAGCCAAAATGTTATGATTTTTTATACAATGCCATATATTATATCACATATGTTAATGTGTTTGTATGTGTGGTATTAAGGTATTTGTGTTTGGTGTTAATGTGATATAAATAAAAAATTGCAAAAATTCTGTTTATCTAAAGGTATGTATCCTTCAGCAGAGATAATCAGGATGCAGATGCAAGTGCAGATAATTCCACACAATTCCAATCATTTTAAATTAAAAAATAAATAAATACATTTAAAAAAAAAAAAAAAAACGGGAATCGAAATACCAAACAAACAACCCTGAAACCAAAACTGAATCAAAAAGGCTTGGAATCGTCACAAACCGAATTGAATCAGGATCACAATCAGGATTGACCCGGAGACCCTGGAGCTCTGAGGCAACAACGTTACACGCTGTACCTCCATTCCACCCAAAAACATTAAACGTACTATATAATATAAATAGTAGAACCATTTTGTTCATTGGTTTATTGCTCCAATTATAATTGACTGCTTTTAGTAGCTAGCTGTGGCTTAATCAGCTACATTGGTGTATTCCCGACTCCCAACACCCGGTATTCCCGGGATAAGCTCTGGATCCACCGTGACCTTGACCAGAACAAAACACTCAACCGAAGACGAACGAACGAATGAATTCTACATTACCACCTCGTAACAATCTACTAGATGACTGATTGGTGCGGAAAATACAGAAAGAGAGGATGACTATAACAAGCTAAACAGGAAGCAGACGCAATGAAAGCTCTGGATTTTTCACCATTCACACATTCATTATTTATCTAAACGTTCTATCACTTATGAATCAGGGTCTTCTTGTGACAGACCCAAACCTGTTTCATGGAATTAAAGCTGCCTAAAAGGAAATGGCCTCGTTCTCTGCCTTTTCCTTCCTATCCTATAAATCTCTCCCATCCACAGTGCAATCGAGTCCAGCTTCACTCCCGTCTTCCTCTGCGTCATGGCAAGCTCCAGTCACTCATCAGGGACGATAAAAGTTTTGTCTGATCGTCTTTGATCACTGAAAACAAAAAAGGTATCCGGCACTTGACCCCTGCTGCGTGCCATGCTCTCATAAACCGCTGGGCTAGGGTAGAGCTCATAGTTGTAATATTTGCTAAAACAACTAAATACATTCCAGAAAAAAACAAAAACAACAAACAAACAAACAAACAAAAAAAGCCAGGAAAACAAAACTTAACTATCTAGCTAATGTAACGGACTAATTTTCAAAATGAACCAGCTAGCTAATTTCACAAGCTAATTCACAAAATGTAACTAGCTAGCTAATTTATCTAGCGAAATTTAAACACTAATAATAATTCTATGATTAATCCTAAATCACTGGAATGAAAAAAGAACTTTACACTCCTCTATACACTCTGCTCATGTGTTCTGTAACACAAGTGTTTTTACAGACATGACATAAACTCATTAGCATCTTTATTTGCCGGTGAACAAACTGCTAACTACTAATAAAGAGTGTGTTTACGGGAGTGCCGATAAATAATAATAAAACTTCAAAAACCAAATCGTAGGGCAAAATCGAAAACAGCCGGGAAGGTTGAGTTCAAATCATGTTTGTGTTACTCCGCTTGTGAGGATTTAATTATTAACGATGCTAATTAATGCTACGAAACACTTTAAATCTAAACCTCAGGAAACAAAACAAAACAAAAAAAATCTTTTGGCTCTACAGCTGTGGCCAAAAGTTTTGAGAATGACACAAATATTAATTTTCACAAAGTCTACTGCTTCAGTGTTTTTAGATCTTTTTGTCAGATGTTACTGTTACTGAAGTATAATCACAAGCATTTCATAAGTGTCAATGGCTTTTATTGACAATTACATGAAGTTTATGCAAAGAGTCAATATTTGCAGTGTTGACCCTTCTTTTTCAAGACCTCTGCAATTGGCCCTGGCATGCTGTCAATCAACTTCTGGGCCACATCCTGACTGATGGCAGCCCATTCTTGCATAATCAATGCTTGGAGTTTGTCAGAGTTTGTGGGTTTTTGTTTGTCCACCCGCCTCTTGAGGATTGACCACAAATTCTCAATGGGATTAAGGTCTGGGGAGTTTCCTGGCCATGGACCCAAAATGTCGATGTTTTGTTCCCCGAGCCACTTCGTTATCACTTTTGCCTTGTGGCAAGGTGCCCCATCATGCTGGAAAAGGCATTGTTCATCACCAAACTGTTCTTGGATGGTTGGGAGAAGTTGCTCTCTGAGGATGTTTTTGTACCATTCTTTATTCATGGCTGTGTTCTTAGGCAAAATTGTGAGTGAGCCCACTCCCTTGGCTGAGAAGCAACCCCACACATGAGTGGTCTCAGGATGCTTTACTGTTGGCATGACACAGGACTGATGGTAGCACTCACCTTTTCTTCTCCGGACAAGCTTTTTTCCAGATGCCCCAAACAATCGGAAAGGGGATTCATCAGAGAAAATGACATTACCCCAGTCCTCAGCAGTCCAATCTCTGTACTCTTTGCAGAATAGCAGTCTGTCCCTGATGTTTTTCCTGGAGAGAAGTGGCTTCTTTGCTGCCCTTCTTGACACCAGGCCATCCTCCAAAAGTCTTCGCCTTACTGTGCGTGCAGACGCACTCACACCTGCCTGCTGCCATTCCTGAGCAAGCTCTGCACTGGTGGTGCCCCGATCCCGCAGCTGAATCAACTTTAGGAGACGGTCCTGGCGCTTGCTGGACTTTCTTGGGCACCCTGAAGCCTTCTTCACAACAGTTGAACCTCTCTCCTTGAAGGTCTTGATGATCCAATAAATGGTTGATTTAGGTGCAATCTTACTAGCAGCAATATCCTTGCCTGTGAATCCCTTTTTGTGCAAAGCAATGATGGCGGCACGTGTTTCCTTGCAGGTAACCATAGTTAACAGAGGAAGAACAATAATTTCAAGCACCACCCTCCTTTTAAAGCTTCCAGTCTGTTATTCTAACTCAATCAGCATGACAGAGTGATCTCCAGCCTTGTCCTCGTTAACCCTCTCACCTGTGTTAACCAGAGAATCACTGACATGATGTCAGCTGGTCCTTTTGTGGAAGGGCTGAAATGCAGTGGACATGTTTTTTTGGGATTAAGTTCATTTTCATGGCAAAGAGGGACTTTGTAATTAATTGCAATTCATCTGATCACTCTTCATAACATTCTGGAGTATATGCAAATTGCCATCATAAAAACTGAGGCAGCAGACTTTGTAAAAATTCATATTTGTGTCATTCTCAAAACTTTTGGCCACGGCTCTATTAGTTTCAAATAAAAGCTGCAGAGAGTAGAACAAGGCCTTCAACTGTTCTGCAATATATCTGATATATTTGATATTCAAACATATATACTAGATTACATCACAGGCCCGGCAAAGAATAATTCATCTCCCTGTTTTTATTTCCATCCAAATGTTCCCCAAAAGGCATGCGGAATAAAACGATTCTCTGTTTCCACCAACTAATCTCATTTGAATAGGAAGTGAAAATAACAAGACTGAAATAGGAAACCAGTCCATGCCGAGGCGGGGGCGTACCGTACGTCAGTGTCTATTTGGTTTTTGGTTTTTATCATTTGGTTTTTAACGCATGTCATACTGTATAACATGCCGTTATGTTGTATCCGGTGAGTTGAAAAGTAGTGGAATTGCTAAACAAGAAGAAGAAGAAGAAACCTTTATTTGTCACATATACATCACAGCACAGTGAAATTCTTTTCTTCGCATATCCCAGCTTGTTAGGAAGTTGGGGTCAGAGCGCAGGGTCAGCCATGATACGGCACCCCAGGAGCAGACAGGCTTAAAGGCCTTCCTCAAGGGTAAAACAGTGGCAGCTTGGCAGTGCTGGGGCAAATAAGTTGTCATTAAAACAACACAATTATTTATTTATTTATTTACACTACACACTCGAATCAACTGCGATGATTCCCTGATTTTTTTCCTGGTCAGAGTCGCTGGAGGTGAACAGGATCAGGAGATCAGGAGAACACTGGGCATGGGGTAGGAATACACCCTGGATGATGGGAGTTCATCATATGGCAACATACACACACACACATTCATTCATTCATTCATTCATTCATTCATTCACACCTACGGGCAATTTAGAGTCACCAATCCACCGACTGCCATGTTTCTGGGAGGTCGGAGGAAACCGGGAAAAAACCTATGCAAACACGGGAGAACATGTGACACAGCGCACACACAGTAATCAAAGCTCAGGATCAAATCTGGAATTCTGGATGTTTCACTAACCCAGGAATAAAACTGACTGTAAATATAAAGCATTGTTTTATACCTCAGTTCTCTCTTCTTCTTCTTTTTAATTTTCTTTCTCAAATCTGATTGGTCAGAAAGTGTTCATTGATTATCTTTACCAAACACGGCTATGACGTAATGACGAATCACGGGTTTATATCAACGCGCTCATTATAATACATTGTTCCCATAGTAACAGCTCGTTCGTTGAGGACGCTTCACTTGATCCAAGCGTAACGGTAAACGCATTGATAACCGTGTCGTTGATATGGTGAAGACGTGAATGGAAGGAGTCTCCAGTGTCAGGGAGTTTTCCAGAGGAGCTTATTTTATTCCTAATCATTAAGCAGCTCCAGCAGCGTTAGCCCATGCCAACATTTTATACAATAAGTAGTAAACGAAACATGAAGGTTAAGGTTGAGTAAACAGAGCTTTGTGTCATTCCTCTGATCTTTCATTTCCTCAGGAAGGTTTAGGCAGACATTTTAGAGCCGCCTGGGCACTGACACGGGGTGAAGGAGGACACACATGGCAGAGATGAAGCTGTATGCCAGGCATCCTGTGGGAAGACCAGCGAGCGAGTGGATAACGGCACTAACAGCTTTCACCATTCCACCCGTCCTCTGAGGGGCAGAGTCTCTGTGCGCTTGCTTTATGCACGTGGATATCTGTGCATGCATACGTCTGCAAGTTTGTGTGCATGTCCTTAAGTAGGTCATGCTTCTCTCAATAGATATCACCCATATGTCTTAACCACTTCCTCACTCTGGAATCCAGCACAGTCAGCTTCTTTAACAAAATCAGATAAATAAGCAAGAGGTATATTATGAGGTGTACAATAAACAAATTAGCAAACAGGTTTCTCAGGAACTCAAGAATGATTTACATGCATTTCCATAAAGAAAAAAAAAAAGTAGAAATATGCACTGAGCACCCTGAGAAAGAGAAAGCCTGACTTTTGTTGCAGATGACTAACTGGATGACTTGTGCAACAGTGTGTTACCTTTCCAGAAAACTATGCCTTCCTTGAAGTAAACCAGACAAGTAGAACGAGAAAAAGTACAGTACATTAAGAGAAAAACAAAAAAGTGCAGTGGAATTTGTAACAGAAGTAAAATCTTGTATTCTGAAGCTTTTTCTAATAATAAGTCATCTTTATTTAGAATAATAGTTCTCAAACTGGATCCCAGGGAGGTCCGTGATATATATTTTTTATCTCCAGTGGAAATCGCAACCCACTATTAGCAATGTGATTACTGTATATGTATTATTGAGCTCTTATACTGTAGCTGTAACTCCTACAACGTAACATGTCCTGTTGGTGGAAAGTTCAGGAATACAAAGCTCTACGGCTCCAGTAAATATTACTGTACACATTTAAACAACCAGTCTAATATTTACATAGTTGGATTATGTTTATAAAATAAATCTGTACTGCACTGTAAAAAAAAAAATGATAGTAAATAATCGTAAATCATATATACGGTAAAGTACTCCCTGCTGGAAAAAAAAACAAAACAACAACAACAACAACAACAACAATAGAAACCCTCAGAGAATTTGTAATGGTTTTAATGCTTATAATGGGAATTGTATTGATTGGTTAGTTTAATGGAAACTGTAATGGTCCCGGTGGGTCTCTACTTATAATTTGTTGCCTTCTATTGGTGGCATGTTAAGTCCAGTGGATACCATTATGGACCAGTAATGGTAATGGTTTTAATGGTTAACAGCTGACGGTTTGTAAGGGTACTTGGAGAGCATGGTGGCTTAGTGGTTAGTGTGTTTACCTCGCACCTCTGGGGTCGGGGATTCGAATCCTGCTTCCACCCTGTGTGTGTGTGGAGATTGCATGTTCTTCCCACGCTTCGGGGGTTTCCTCCGAGTACTCCGGGATGCGATGTTAGATAGCCGGATTTTCAAAGATGAAATCCGCAAGCAAGAAATCACGCAACAAAGTGGAAGGACGCTATGAAAGTGTTAACAAATGAATACACACGTTTCTAGTTAAATGCAGTGTTTGGTTTTATTTATACTCTATGCTTCCTGTAAGTAGAGTAAGCAATCATACTGTATGTAAAAACGTTATCAACCAATCTTTTATTTCATTCGAAAGAGTTTCTGACTAAAGTGTCGGTGCGGAACGCTGGAGCGAGAATGTACAAATATCGTAAAAATAAATAAATAAATAAATAAATAAATAAATAAATAAATAAATAGTTATAGTGTAATTCCTGCTCAGAATCTTCTGATCTCTAGCTGGTAAGCCAAATCTACTGAGTCAGCACTTCCCTCAGCACTGATCTGACCACTTCTACCACAGAATTAGCTCATATTAAAAGAAATGAATTTCAGTTCTTTACTAAACTGAGATGTTTACTAGCATAAAACTTAACCTCAAACAGAAAAAAATCGTTAATGCTGATACAAAGAGAATGTTTACCGTTCTCTCTCCTGGCATAAAACATTAAATATCCCAGTATGCATTGTGTTTTCTGGTATTTTACTGTAAACCAATGCTCTATGTCCTAAACTGTCTCCAGTACAATAAAATAGTAAAATAATAAAACTGTTTGTGTGTGTGTGTGTGTGTGTGTGTGTGTGTGTGTGTGTGTGTGTGTGTGTGTGTGTAAAAATAAATACTGTAAATTTACAGCTTTTTTTTTTTTTTTTTTTTTACAGTGGTCTGTGGATTTTTAAAATTTTAAAGCATTGTCCAGCTGCAAAAAGACTGGGAACCCCTTATATAGACAATGTACACTAGATTAGTCCATTCCTTCATTTCCATTCTTTATACACACAGATATCTGGAGTGTTAGAGGAAATGCAGCTTCTGGTTGGCTGGTTGGGGTGTGAGGTCACCAGCTGCTATAAGGCTCTCACTGTGTGTCAGAGGCACATTCAGTCATCGAGACCTCATGTGCTCAAATGCCGTGAGTGCTCTGAGAGAGAGAGAGAGAGAGAGAGAGAGAGAGAGAGAGAGAGAGAGAGAGAGAGAGAGAGAGGGGAAGGAAGACAGAAAAGGAAAGTAGAAAGAGGAAGCACGGACGACCCATCAAACACCCAGTTGTTGAACAGTTTGTCTTGAGAACAAAACAAGGATTATTTATTAGGGACTTCAAACGAACTATTGTATGGGTTCGAGAATTAACAGGAGACGGACTGGAGGACTGCGAAGACCTCTTTAGGTGAGTACACACTTAAGATTCTTAGCTTTTACTTATCTCATGAATTTGTGCAAATAGCTTATTATGATTTTGCTCTGATATCTGGCTGTGATGGTTTGCAAGCTTTGCTTCCCATAAACATGGCCATCTCAACCAATTCATCTGAAATAGGTTCATTTGCATTAAGGTTATATTTGTATTATAATGATTGGTCAGAAATGTCGATTATCGGACATACCTTGATGTATATCGGACATACTCTTATGGAAATTCTGAAACTTTATCTGTTGGGAAAACTTAATGACATTGCGTTTTCAACCACTGATTGAAATGAGATAACTGGATGGATGAGAAAAAATCATCCAAACTCGTCAATTTCATGCAAAGCTGCAGTAGATATCAGATATGCACAGACTTCTTTTTTTCCCCCCTTTGCTTTGTAAAATGCAAAAAAAAGCACTCTGCCTTTAGCACTTTAACCCTCACCTTCCATTTCTTTTAGTTCATTCGTTATCATTTATCTTTATTCTTAAGCTTGATTTTTTTTTAAATACGCTGCATAAATAAACCTGCCTTGCCTTGCCTTATTTGACATTGACTCTCTTTGTATCTTTCATACTGTAGATCATGGCGGCAACAAACATGAGTGGATGCAACACTTCCACTTTTTCGAACACTACTCAGGATGGTCAACTATACAGTGATGCAGAGAGGGTGATCCTGGGTATCGTGATAGGAATTTTGGTCCTGGCTATCGTCTTCGGAAACGTGCTGGTTATTACCGCAATCTCACGCTTCCAGCGTCTACAGACCGTCACTAACTGCTTCATCAGCTCTCTGGCGTGTGCCGACCTGATCATGGGGCTTCTTGTTGTGCCCTTTGGCGCTTGTGATATCCTCCTTGACAAGTGGCACTTTGGGAACGTCTTCTGCGAATTCTGGTTGTCGACAGACGTGCTGTGCGTAACGGCGAGCATCGAGACTTTGTGCGTCATAGCCCTGGACCGCTACCTGGCGATCATGTGGCCACTGCGCTACCAATCACTGCTGACCAAACGCCGGGCCTGTTGGGTGGTTCTGGCTGTGTGGGCGGTGGCCGCCCTCATATCCTTTCTGCCCATGCACATGAAATGGTGGGTGAAGAAAGATCAGAAGGCGCAGTGCTGCCTGGATGATCCCTTCTGCTGTGAATTCAACATCAGCAGAAGCTATGCATGGACCTCATCCATCATCTCCTTCTACATCCCGCTCGTGATCATGATATTCGTCTACAGCCGAGTGTACCTGGAAGCTCGGCGGCAGCTCCGAAACATCTATCGCACGGAAGGTCACATTCGGACGCAAAACTTGTGCGGCCAGGACGGGAACGAGGTGCGGAACCGCAGGACCAGGTTCGGTATCAAAGACCACAAAGCCTTGAAGACGCTGGGGATCATCATGGGCATCTTCACGCTCTGCTGGCTGCCGTTCTTCGTCCTCAACGTGGCCACGGTGGAGTTCCAAATGAGTGGACCCACCAACGAGTGGCTCTATAAAATATTGAACTGGATAGGTTACACCAACTCAGCCTTCAACCCCCTGATCTACTGCAGGAGTCCTGAGTTCAGATGCGCCTTCCAAGAAATCTTGTGCAAGCAAAGGCCTCAGTGTCCGTCTTCAACAAACAAAACGGGATATAACTACGGTGACCACACCTCAAAGCCGACATCTTACACAGACTGCGGAACAATAGAACTGGGTACTTGCTCTGTGGCTGCCAGTTCCTCCAACACGAACGGGAATTGTAACAGAACACTGACCTCCACGATTTAGCTATTTATTACATATAGAAATACAACTTCTTACCGTTCTTTGCTTCCATTTTCCCATGCGTGAGTGAACAAATGGAATATGATACATACAGCATGACACGACCTTTGCTCTAAATGTGTTGTTCTAGTTATATTAGAACCGAAATCATCTCCATGAAATAAAATATTTAGGTACAAGATAGGGCAAATCTTGACATTTGGAACGTGGCTATATTATCCTACATATACATAAGCTACCTCATGACACTCTGGCACATGTCTTCACCATAACCACTTCCAAAAAAGAAGAGGAGCTCTGGAATCAGATGATCGTGTATCATCTTCTTACATAAGAAGTCTGGTTTTGGTTTAGATCCTAATAGACACTACATCGTTAAATGAGCGTAGCAGATCTGAGACCAGCACCATTATTTTTTATTTGTATATATATTTTTTTAAAGATAGACTTGTGACATTCCATTGAAAAGCTAAGTGTGCGTTTTAAAACCAGGGACTTGTTTTTTTTTGTTTTTTTTTTTAATCTCTGCAATCACTTGTCTGAAGGCTGAGGAAACCTGAGCTGCTGACGAGGAGCAACAGGTGGAGGTTGCTGGCTTCATGTGCTATAACCAGCTGCGGTTATGAAAAGGAAAAAGGAAAAGTGCCCAGTCTGTGTACTTCAACCTTCCCCTATTAACATTTCAGCTTGATGTTATTCAGCAATAAACAACAGCCTAATATATGACGTATAGAAACACATATCACGTTTGTTTTGATGGACGTGGATGGACGAGGACAATGTCGGTGACGCGATTCAGTGCAGCGATTATTTTCCATAATAATTAACCAGATCATTTGTGTTTGAATGCTTGAGTGCATTTCATGCAAGAAGGCTCAGGCTCTTGTCCAAGGCTCTTGTGTTGCATTAATCCTTTCAGAACATGCACAACAAAGCTTACCAATTTCTGCTAACGTCTGCGTTCGCGAGTGTCGGTGTGCAATGTTTACAGAGATTCTTGAGCAAACTGTCCAAAAGGACAGCCAGAAAAAAGAAAAAAAAAAAAATCTCCTGATATGGTTCCAACTGTCACTTTGGTTTATAAAGCTTTGGTCTTTGTGTTTACAGCATTTGTAAGGGAATTTGGCGTAAGCCAGTTGGTTCTTTTTATGCAGGAAGGTGTGCTGGTCCTTCTGTCAAACATATTGTTAAACAATGATTGTCCAAGACCAACGACGTTGTTTTTTGACATGGCCAGAGCTTCCTTCCTGTAGGCGTGTGTGTGTGTGTTTGTGTTTGTGTGTGTGTGTGTGTGTGTGTGTGTGTGTGGGGACAAGCTCACTGCTACAGGTTGTCTGATTGAATGTGCAACTATTTATGTATCATCTGGTTGAGTCGGTTGAACGCGATGCAACGTTCAGCTTTTGCCGGTCCGACGAGATTATATAGCATAAAGCACAATGAAAGGTACTGTATTTATGAACCTCTGGTGTAAATGAAGCATTTCAAGCATTAAGATGTCTTGCACAATGTATATAGAGTACATAGAGTACATATGAGATGTATATACTGTAGTTGTCCCATCAACTCGCATAATGTATGGACATGTATGTGAATTTGTGCTATAGACATTACATAGACATTAAGGAGAACCCTGTTTTGTGTCATTCCACCTAAAAATGCTCTTAATTCACAAAACCATACTTATTTCCACTGCACTATCTGACTGTGTGTTCTGTGTTCTTTTGTTGTTGTTGTTGTTTTTGTATGTTGAGCCACTTGCCGAATGTAAAATGTGAAGAATTAAATGTGGTGGTTTGTAAATCAGAGATTACGGAGTAGTCGTTATAGATGGAGTACTCTTTCCCCCATCTAGTGGTCACTTCCTTAAAGTAGGTGTTAATGCCGATCCGTTGTATTCAGGCTCTTATGGTGGATTTATTTATTTGTTTAATTGTTTACAGATGTCAGAGCATTCATATTTAAGATTCACAATAATACCAAGAGGCCATATGAAGAAAAGAGACTAGAGGATGAGGCTATAAGATATGAAATCAATATAATATGAAAAGAATTTGAACAGTATATGGACATCTAAATGCTAAAAAAGTACCATTTTCACTATAATCCCAAGGAGGAGTCCATATTTGCCGAATTATATCCTATTTTTGATGGATGTCATATAGTCATTTCCCAAGTGGGAGAAATGTGCTGTTCTAGTTATATTAGAACCGAAATCATCTCCATGAAATTAAATATTTAGGTACAAGATAGGGCAAATCTTAACATTTGGAATGTGGCTATGTCATCACATGTAAGCTACAACCCCAATTCCGAAAAAGTTGGGACAGTATGGAAAATGCAAAAAAACAAACAAAAAGAGTCAGTCGAAAATTCAATTCAACCTGTACTATACTGAAAGCACATTATTAACACATTATTTGATGTTTTACCTTTTGAAAATATACACTCATTTCAAATCTGATGACTGCAACACACTCCAAAAAAGTCGGGACAGTCGACTGTTTCCCGCTGTGTAACATCACCTCTTCTTTTAATAACACTTATTAAGCATTTGGGACTGAAGACACCAGTTGGTTAAGTTTAGCGAGTGGAATTTCCCCCATTCATCCATAATGCATTTCTTCACCTGCGCAGCTGTACGGGGCTTCGTTGCCTTATTTTGCGTTTCATAATGCGCCACACATTCTCAATGGGAGACAGGTGAGAACTGCAGGCAGGCCATGCTAGCACCCGCACTCTCTGCTTACGCAACCATCCGGGCAGAATGTGGTTCGGCGTTGTCCTGCTCTGGATGGCAGCATATGTTGCTCCAAAATGTGTACATATCTTTCTGCATTAATGATGCCCTCACAGATGTGCAGGTTCCCCATGCCATGGGCACTGACACGCCCCCACAGCATGACAGACACTGGCTTTTGGATCTGACGCTGATAACAGCTCGGATGGTCCTTTTCCTCTTTGGCCCGGAGAACATGATGGCTGTTTTGTCCAAAAATTATTTGAAATGTCGACTCGTCGGACCACAAAACACGATTCCACTGTGCTACTGTCCATCTCAGATGAGACCGAGCCCAGAGAAGTGGGCGGAGCTTCTGGACAGTGTTGATGTGCGGCTTCTGCTTTGCATAGTAAAGCCTTAACTTGCATCTGTGGATGCAGCGGCGAATGGTGTCGACTGACAAAGGTTTACCAAAGTATTCCCGAGCCCATGTCAGGATCTCCATTACAGACTCATGACGGTGTTTAAGACAGTGACGTCTGAGGGATCGGAGATCACACGCATTCAGAAGTGGTTTTCGGCCACGCCCTTTACACACCGAGATTTGAGCAGATTCCTTGAATCTTTTAATTATATTGTGCACTGTAGAAGGTGAAATGACCAAAATCCAACCGATTCGTCTTTGGGGAATGTTGTTCTCAAAGTGTTGGATTATTCTGTTGTCAGATTGTCGAGCCTCGACCCATCCTTACTCTTGAATGACTAGGCCTTTTTTGGAGTCTCCTTATATACTATGATTAGACGATTGCCTCACCTGTTTCACATCACCTTCTATTTTCAACTTGTCACATCGCTATTAGTCCTAAACTGCCACTGTCCCAACTTTTTTGGAACGTGTTGCATGCATCAATTTAAAAATAAACGTTTACCTTCAAAAAACTATGCAGTTGATTAGATAAAACATCAAATATCTTGTCTTTATACGTTTTTTTGTTTAAATACAAGTCAAAGTACATTTACAAATCACACTTCTTCGTTTTTATTAGCATTTTCCATACTGTCCCAACAACCCAGAATTGCAGTTGTACATCATGACACTCTGGCACATGTCTTCACCATAACCACTTCCCAAAAAAAAAGGAGCTCTGGAATCAGATTATCGTGTATCATCTTCTAACATAAGAAGTCTGGTTTTGGTTTAGATCCTAATGTACATTACATCGTTAAATGAGCGTAGCAGATCTGACACCAGCACCGTTATTTTTATTTTTATTTTTTTAAGATAGACTTGTTACTAATTAATATATAATCCCAAGGAGGAGTCCATATTTGCCTAAATATCCTAAATATCCTATTTTTGATGGATGTCATATGGTCGTTTCCTAAGTGGGAGAAAGGTGGTAATTTGGGAAAGCCATGGATTTATCAATGGAGCCTGAGGAGATACAAAAGTTCTATAATAAAGACCAGCAGAATTATTATCTTCCAGTTGGCTATTAAAGTAGATATAGGTTATAAAATTCAAGTTGCACTGTATATTTTATAAAAAATAATTTAAAGAATAATGTTATATAGATAATATCAGACTAATCAGATTGAAGAATTCGATAGCTTTGTTGTATAAAGACCCTTAACTGCTGAGCTGGTTCTGCTTTTTTGTTGTTCATGAATATATACTGTATCTATATTACACACATGAATGTAAATTAATGAAGCGAGCATAGGCAAAGAAACGCACAGTCTAACAATTAAGAAACAGGAAGATCAATTAAAGCCTGCCTAAAATCTTAAATCACACAAACACAAGTTTAAGTTTGATAATGCAGGCAGAACAAATCTTAAGGCCAAGCCTAAACCTTTCCCTATATACTGTATTTTTCTTATAAGACATGCATGATACAGAGCAGAGGTTCTCAGAGGTTCTCAAATCAGTTCTGATCTGTTGACTCACTTGCTTTTCAACTTCCTCTGCTTTCCCTAATGGAGGGGTGCCCAAACTTTTTGGCCGAACGACGTCAAATGGACGTGATTCATTTTTTGCGACACCAGGCCGTGACCACCCTCCAATTTCTTATTCCAGATTTATAATTTAGGACTTCCATCCATATGAACCTTCTTCTTGTCAAGAACCATTTTTCATTGTATAGGGTTCTTGAGGTGAGCTATATGGTTCTTTGGAGATTAAAGAAGTTCTTTATGGTTCATTATAGGTTCTTCAGAGCAGTGTATTGGTTCTTCGAGGTATCATTCCTTAACAGGTTAAAGTGAACCCTATAAGGTTCTTTGTGGGACTGGAAAAGGTTTTTAGAGAACTTATGATAACATGGTTCCTTGGCACATGGCACTGCTGTGAAGAACCATTTCTAGGTTCTTTAAAGTACCAGTAAATAGCTGGTTCTCTAAAGAACTTGAGAGTAAAAGGTTCTATGAGCAACTTAAAAGTGTTCATCAGGCTGAAAAACCCTTTTTAGTTCTAATGGGAACTTTTATTTTTAAGAGAGTAGGTTTGCCAGCACCACGTCGGTTGTGCCTTCGTCAGTGGATGTTCGTGGACGTCCACTTCTTCTCGGTCGGTCCGCAACACTTCCAGTCTTTTCGAACTTGTTAGTAAGTTTGGAGACAGTGTGGCGTGTGATGTGCTTTGCCATGTTTCCTGTTAAAGTCCATCGCAACCTCGATCCAGCCACGAGAATGATTTCAAAACGTTCTTCTTCTGTCATTCTTAAAGGCTATCTGAAAAAATATATATATACATAATATAAAATAAGTATGAAAGATTTTGGAAGACATTTTGCTAAAAAAGTGACAGTTTCCTCTATGTATGGAGATTTTTGGGACACCCTGTATATGGCCAGAAGTATGTGGACACCTGATTGTCACACTCATATGTGCTTGTTGAAGATCCCATTCCAGATTCATTCCTCTTTTTGCTGTTATAATAAGCTCCACTCTTCTGCGAAGGCTTTCCACTAGATTTTGGGGCGTGACTGTGGGGATTTGTGTTCATTCAGCTACAAGAGCATTAGTGAGGTTGAGGTCAGGCACTGATGTTGGGTGAGGAGGCTCCAGTTCATCCCAAAAGTGTTCAGTGGGGTTGAGGTCAGGGTTCTGTGCAGGACACTCGAATTGGCCATATAGTGTACATCCATTCTGTTTCTCTGCTGAGTTTTTCAATGGTGTCGAAGATCTAGCTCAGGTAGACAAACTAGGGGGGAAAAATTAGCTAACCTAGTGCAGCATATTGGGATAACAAAAAAGACCAAAATAATACTTACACCCTTCATTTGTTCAGTTAAATGTGGTTTGTTTGCTACTATTTCAAAGTGGTAGCACATGAAATCCATCTTCATAGGTCATATGATATATATTTGTCATATTAATCTGTAAAATATATGAATATGAATAAAATAAAAGAGCATATTTTGAGTTTCTCTCACAAGTCGAGTGACCCATACACAGGGTTGTGACCGCTAGTTTGGGAACCCCAGCTTCAAGGTTTTGTGATATCTATACACGGTCAGTGCCTTCTCTGAAACATTTACTTACTAATTACTTGGACTACAGAAAGACTAAATGAAAATACATTCATTCATTAATCTTCAGTAACCACTTTTATCGTGGTCAGGGTCACAGCACATCCCAATCCCAGAAACGCTAGGCATGAGAAGAGTGGGAATTTACCCTAGATGAGATGTTAGTCCATGACAGGGCACCATGCACACACACATTCACGTCCAGGGGGAAATTTAGCCTAGCTGACTGTACTGACTGGAATTATTTTGGAGAGAAGAAGAAAACCGGGAAGAACATGCAAAACAATACAGCAACCCAACCTGACAAAAACAAACATGTTTTGCATAAATATTTATGCACAGCTTCCCTTACATTTCCTGTACAGGTGAGTTTCTAGTAACAGCACACTCTGTTCTGTTCTCTGTACAGGGAAATCTCACAGATACACCACAGACTCTAAAAGCAAGAAACAAGAAACAAGAAACTGTTTTCCTAAACCATTTCCTGAATCCAGTCATCCATTTTATAAATTCATTTTACCAAGGCTTCCAGATTTTGGTGTATGGTGTATTTTCACATGCATCTAACCCTGTTTGTGAGTTTTACATTTACATTTTATAATATTCGAATGATTGTGTAATAAAATTAGGTATTGTGTGCCGCATTTGTTTAGAGCACCTGTGTCCACTGTCGAGCTCTGTTTAGTGTGTTAATTCACGTACGGCATGTACTGCAATCAAAATTATTCCACCCCCATTGCAAATCAGGTTTAATGTCAAAATCTACAGACTTTCAGCTGTTTGCAATGAACAAATCAAACAAAAGCAATTGAAACAGTTCAACACAACGAATGCTTCAAGTGGTTCCCCCAAATTCAACTGAAAATGCAACTTATAATGACTTCTCCAGTCTCACAATTATTCAACCCCCTGAATAGAATCCCTCACAACAGCACAAATATGCAAAACAAGTGTTGTCTCAAGCACACCTGATGCAACTAATCAAGGGCTTCATTAGTTGCACCAGGTGTGCTTGAGCTGGAACACATGAAATACCTGAACTGGCTTGGGGCAGAAAATACATGAAATACCTGAACTGGCTAGGGGCAGAAAATACATGAAATATCTGAACTGGCTAGGGGCAGAAAATACATGAAATACCTGAACTGGCTAGGGGCAGAAAATACATGAAATACCTGAACTGGCTAGGGGCAGAAAATACTTGAAATACCTGAACTGGGTAGGGGCAGAAAATACATGAAATACCTGAACTGGGTAGGGGCAGAAAATACATGAAATACCTGAACTGGCTAGGGGCAGAAAATACATGAAATACCTGAACTGGGTAGGGGCAGAAAATCCATGAAATACCTGAACTGGGTAGGGGCAGAAAATACATGAAATACCTGAACTGGGTAGGGGCAGAAAATACATGAAATACCTGAACTGGCTAGGGGCAGAAAATACATGAAATACCTGAACTGGCTAGGGGCAGAAAATACATGAAATACCTGAACTGGCTAGGGGCAGAAAATACATGAAATACCTGGACGGGGCAGAAAAAGGGAAGCTATCAACGGGTGCAACCAGATTTCTGAGAAGGCAGGTTGTGAAAAAACCCTCGAGTGACTGCAAAAGACCTGCAGCAAGACTTGGTGGCAACAGGCACTGAGGTTTCAGTGAGCACAGTATGGCGTGAACTAAACGCAGAAGGTTTCCATGCCAGAACTCCAAGACGTACACCACTACTGACCCAAAAGCACAAGAAAAGTCGGCTCAAAATCATATAAATAAGCCACAGAAGTTTTGGGATTCTGTTCTGTGGGGCGATGAAACAAAACTGGAACTTTTCGGCATGATGGATCAGCGGTATGTCTGGAGAAAGAAGAATGAAGAAAGAACACTCTGTCCACAGTCGAGCATGGTGGTGGCTTGGTGATGCTCTGGGGCTGCTTTGCATCCTCTGGCACTGGAAACCTGCAAGATGGATTCATTGAAGTATCAGGAAATCCTAGAAGAAAACATCATGCCGTCTGTGAGGAAGCTGAACCTTGGGCGTCATTGGACCCTCCGAAAGGACAATGATCCCAAGCATACCTTAAATTCCACCAAGGCTTGGTTGCAGAAGAAGTCCTGGAAGATTCTACAGGGGATAGAATCATAGAAAATCTCTGGTGGGATTTGAAGAAGGTGGCTGCAGCACGCAAACCCAAGAATATTACTGAACTGGAGGCCATTGCTCATGAGGAATGAGCTAAGATTCCTCAGGAACGCTGCCAGAAGCTGGTGTCTGGCTATGCATCTCTTTTGTAGCAGGTCATAACAGCAAAAGGGTGCTCTTCTAAGTACTAAAGATACTTGCCATGAAGGGGTTGAATAATTGTGAGATTGGAGAAGTCATTATAAGTTGCATTTTCAGTTGAATTTGGGGAAACCACTTGAAGCATTCGTTGTGTTGAACTATTTCAATTGCTTTTGTTTGATTTGTTCATCGCAAACAGCTGAAAGTCTAAATTTTCTCAATAAACCTGATTTGCAATGGGGGTTCAATGATTTTGATTGCAACTGTATGTTATTTAGCATGCTAACAACTAATAAGCTAATTCGACCAGCTGTTGATCAGCCTGCAAGACTACTGTGAATTAATGTACATAATAATAATAATAATAATAATAATAATAATAATAATAATAATAATAGATCATTAAACACTAAACATTCATTATGTGAAGTTTGTCACATACAGGAAGTGAAAAGTAGTTTGGTTTAAAAAAAATTTTAACAGAACTTGACGTGTTTATGCAAAGTTAAATAGGCTATTCATTCTATCCCTTTATTCCTGTTCTTTCTTTCTTTCTTTCTTTCTTTCTTTCTTTTTTAAGAAAAATTATTTAAATTCTATCAAGAACTCTGTAACTGGTACTGTTTTGCTAGCTACATTCTGGAGACATTCCACTTTGAAAGAGGCAGAGCTTTAAAAATGTCTTGTTCACCCAAACAAACAGGAACATAAATATGTGATAATTATATATATATACTGTATATATGAAACAATCTCTTTGTTTATATATATTTCCATTTTATTTCTGCAAATCAAATCCTGAAGTCTCACCTTCTTCTCATTTTCCATTTCCCACTTTCTAGTACAAATCTAAAACAAAGGCATGCAAAGGGGGAGATCTGAAGATTCGAACATGGAAGACTAGGGGAAATGAATTAAAAGACATCATGAAAGATGGAGTCAACGGAGCCGTATACCCTCTTAAAAATATAGGTTTTTTAATGGTTCTTTACAGCATCATGGGTTTTGCGAAGAACCTTCTTCTTGTCAAGAACCATTTTTCATTGTATTGGGTTCTGGAGTTGAGCTATATGGTTCTTTGGAGATTAAAGAAGTTATTTATGGTTCATTATAGATTCCTCAGAGCAGTGTATTGTTTCTTCAAGGTCTCTTCCCTTAACAGGTTAAAGTGAACCCTATAAGTTTCTTTGTGGGACTGGAAAAGGTTCTCCTGGCATCACTCTTAAAAACCTTACTTTGGTTCCTTAAAGCACTAATTAAGATAACATGGTTCCTTGTGGCACTGCTGTGAAGAACCATTTCTGAGTTCTTTAAAGCACCAGTAAATAGACGGTTCTCTAAAGAAAGGTTCTTTGTACAACTTAAAAGGGTTCTCCTCTGGCACCAGGCTGAAAAACCCTTTTTTGTTCTAACTGCAACCTTTATTTTTAAGAGTGTGGCATCCCATTACAAATCGACTTATCGGACAAGGAACGACGTACACTGATATAGCTGCTAATCTGGCTCCAGTTTGGTGTCGAGAAATTTTCGACTATAAGCATGTGAACGACGGTCACAGCCGGTAATGAGGTGGATTTTTGTCAAACCCACAATATAATTCTGTTTTACCTCATTTATCGACCTGGACTCTTTCATTTTTTAGGGAAATGTCGTCCACTTGTCCTTTTTTTCCCGGTCAAAATATACAAACTAAAATTAAAAATGTAGACAAATATTCTAAAGCATCATCTTCAGAGTCTAGATTACCTGTAAAAAAATAAAATAAAAAAAATAGAGGAAAATACTTTTTAAAAGTAAAGCCAAGTTAGTAAATGGATAATTTTAGAAGAAAACAAGAAGCTGTTTTATTATTTTTTTTAAATAGATGACGAAAAAATCTTCCCACTTTGTGAATTTGCTGAAGGTCCCAGCATGAGAATGTACTAGTATCCAGGTGAAATCAAACCCTGGTGGGTTTCTGTTACATTTAGGAAGTTTGTCAGTGCCGGTGTCGATTTATTTATATAGCACAGTTTAAAACAACGTCAAGTTGGCCAAAGTGCTGTACCTACGTGGATCACTAAAAACAGGACACACAAACAAACAATGCAACACTAAGATAACCTGAGATTAAAATAAAATACTCCCCGAGGTACATTAAAAGCCAGAGAGAACAGCTAAGTTTTGAACTTAGATTTAAAATCATGCAATTTTGAAACATTTCTGATGTGAACAGGAAGGCTGTTCCACAATTTCGGGGCTACTACTGAAAAGGTACGATCGCCTCTTGATTTCAGTCTTGCCCTAGGAACAGTCAACGTCCTCTGTTCTGAAGATCTCAGGGACCTCGATGGCTTTTGCGTAGATAAAAGACCCGATAAATAGGCTGGTGCCGATCCATTTAGAGATTTAAAAACAAATAAAAGGAACTTAAAATCAATTCTATAGCGGATTGGAAGCCAGTGAAGAGAAATTAAAACGTTCCCAGCACCAGTCTCTTCCACTGCAGCATTCTGGGCCATTCGTACCCGAGTTTGTGTACTATACTGGAATGCTGGATTGTTTTTTTTATTAGTCTGGCAAAAGTACAGAGTATGTGAATGAAAACGTAAGAGCTCTGCTCCGTCCGCCTGTGTGCTGCGTCACGCTTCTTTAAACAAACTCCTGCGTGTGTCTTAACGATGTCTGGCACGCAAAGTACCGATCGCCAAAGTCAAGGCATCCAACGTTGCTGCAGGGAATGAACACAAGCATGTGCTGTACTCCTCACTACAGAGTGAGTAATGATTCAAACAAAATGGAGGAAGATTTTATACAGTTTATAAATTCTTATCTTATCAGGATGGAAGCATTAAAGTTTAAGGTTTATCTGGGTATAAAACACAATTTTCCAGTTAAAAAAATTAATAAATAAATGAATCCATATTTTGCCTCAAATCAAATTTTACAGAAAATAATAAAAGACATGGTAGAGAATTTCCAGAATCCAAAACACAGATGAAAATAATTCAGCAAATCAGACACAGCAGGAAGCTCCCGAGACTCCCTAGCCTTGTGTGTGTGTGTGTGTGTGTGTGTGTGTGTGTGCACTGTTTACACAGTTACTTGTCTAAAGTGAACAAGAACCAGGTACCTACTGTCTGGTCTGTTATTCATTTTTGTTATGTTGGTTGCTGTTAAACGTGAGCCAAACTATTATTCAAATATTCGCTCATGCTTGACCTCTTAACCTTTTGTTTTAACTCGTGACTCCTCCCTCATGAAGCTCACGTTAAGAGCCCGCATTTCTCTTTCCTGTGTCAGACTTGTCACTCTGTACATTTTCCGTACGTCATCTGTTCGTTTTAAATCAGGAAGGAAGACTCGGCGCACACCGAATTTTACCCGCATTTCTACACTCTTAAAAATAAAGGTTCCAATTAGAAGCAAAAAGGGTTTTTCAGCCTGATGCCATAGGAGAACCCTTTTAAGTTGCACAAAGAACCTTTTACTCTAATTTTTTTTGGAAAACTATCTATTCACTGGTGCTTTAAAAAAAAAAAAAACCCGGAAATGGTTCTTCACAGTAGTGCCAAGGAACCATGTTAGCATAAGTCCTCTAAAAAAAAAAAAAAAACGTTAGTTAGTGCTTTAAGGAATCAAAGTAAGGTTCTTAAGAGTGATACCAGGAGAACTTTTTCCAGTTCCACAAAGAACTTTAGAGGGTTCACTTTAACCTGTCAAGAGATGATACCTTGAAGAACCAATACACCGCTCTGAAGAACCTACAATGAACCATGAAGCACTTATTTAATCTCCAAAGATCCATATAGGTCAACTCAAGGACCCTATACAATGAAAAATGATTCTGTAAAGAACCATTAAAGAACCGATATTTTTAAGAGAACTTTTGTACAGTGGGGGGGGGGGGGGGGGAGTATTTGATCCCCTGCTGATTTTGTACGTTTGCCCACTGACAAAGAAATGACCGGTCTATAATTTTAATGGTAGGTGTATTTTAACAGTGAGAGACAGAATAACGACAAAAAAATCCAGAAAAACGCATTTCAAAAAAGTTATAAATTGATTTGCATTTTAATGAGGGAAATAAGTATTTGACCCCCTATCAATCAGCAAGATTTCTGGCTCCCAGGTGTGTTTTACACAGGTAACGAGCTGAGATTAGGAGCACTCTGTTAAAGGGAGAATGAACGCAAGAAATGAACGCAAAATCATGCAAACTCCACAATATCCGGAGGAGCTCGCAATTTATCTAAATTATCACAAATTATGGAAGAATCTCCGCAGATTCGGGCCGAGACGTGTCACGTGACGTCATCAAGACACGCATTCAGTCAAAGCCCTCTTCGATTCACGTGCGTCGAACATGGGTACAGCTAAAAGGTCTCATTTACCAACAAACATCACCGAACTATCTCGTGCGATTGCGGTTTCGCCATTTCGAGTAGTTTTTTTGCAAAAAAGCATAAAAAAAACTGCAAGCTGCATCGCAAATTTGGCAAAAAGCCGCAGCAAAATTGAGCATTTTTGGCCGCAACCATCACAACAAAAAAAAAACTCCTGTTCGGACTGGAAAGTACGTAAAGATATTGTATTGAATTAATAAGGAAATTGCTTTATTATAAATTACAGTAATGCTCTCAAATGATTTGTAGGTGTTTAATTTCATACTTTCCTAAAAATGTACTGGACGTTTTTAAGTATAAAGGCTTCAAACTCAGGACGCTAATAACAGATTAATGGCAGTATTAGCAATCTGTTTTGTTTGGGTGTTGTATACCAGTTCTAAATTGGGGTGGTAGCAGCCTTGTGGTTAAGACGTTAGACTAATGATCAGATGATCATGAGTTCAAATCCCAACACCACCAAACTACCACTGGTGGGCCCTTGAGCAAGTGCTCAGCTGTATAAATGAGATAAAATGTTAGCTGCTCTGGATAAGATGTCATAAACCATAGGCCAAATGTCATAAACATAAATTGCATGTTGTTGTTGTAGTACATGTGATTAAATGGGAATTATTGTCTGTTTGGATGGAAGATGAAGAAAACATTGCTCACCTGTCAAAAATAAAGGATGCAACAGAGTGAAAACATTCATTCTTATTACAGTACAGCTGCCAGTGTTCATTTATTCTTTTTCAGGGAAACTAACCACGGAATCTATAATCTAACTAGGAGAAGGAGAGAGCTCCCAGATCACTCAGACGTCTGAGATTAGGATGAAGTTTGTCTTGCAATTTAGTTAAATTAGTTAAATAAAGTAAGACTAGAGACAAAGACAGAGACCTACAGGCGGTGTCCAGACCCCATACAACTGGGAATTCATCGACTCAGTTACACTCAGCACACTTAAGTATGTTCTTCAATTCCTCTTTTTAATTCTGTTCAAGCTTTTCTTATCGTCTCGGCATCAACGTGTCCTCAAACATCCTCAGAGTTGTAACATATGCACAGTTTCAGGAAATTTCAGGAAATAAGAAACCCATGCATCCTCTGCCATTCTTTGTACGTCTGGATCGGTTCCTAAATGATTACGCGGTGATAATAACGCGCTCGTATAAAAGAAGAAAAGGTGTGTCGTATTTTTCTTTGTGACCAAATGTACACAGATCAGGAAAGAGATAACACGCGACTAGTCATTTTACTAGTGTGGTATCTTTATGAATCTTTATTTCGTCACTTCTCTAAGAGAAAAAAAACTCACACACACGTCTGATCACGTATTTCTTGTGATTATGTATGCATTATAACCTGTTATGAAAATAAACTAATTGTAAAATAAATAAATAAATAAATAAATAAATAAATAAATAAAATCTGTTTTTTTCAAAATCACATGACAATGAATTAATCGTGAAGAATCAGAAAACAAACGAGTCGTGTAAAAAAAAACACGTGAGAATAAACGAATCATGTAAATATCAAATGTGAAAAATTTATTGCGTGTAAATTATGAATGAACTGCATGAAAATAAATAAATAAATCATAATCATTTGAAAATAAATTAGTCTTGCATGAAAAAAAAAAATCACGTGTCACTGTCATTATTAAAAGTCATTATTTAAAAAAATAATAATAATAATAATAATAATAAATTTTATAAAATTCCACTTGTGGAAAAAGGTTCTCTGCTCTGATGAGACAAAAAATGAACGTGTCACGAAGCGCTACATTCGGCGGAAACCCAACGTTCTGAGAAAACCGTCTCCACCGTGAAGCATGGTGGTGGTAGCGTCACGTCGTAGGGATGCTTTTCTTCAGCAGGGACTGGTTAGGTCTGAAGGCAAGATGGACGGAGCCAAATACAGGGCTCGGACTATACCAAGACCTCGATCTGATTCTGAATCTGGGACTTGAAAATTGCTGTTCACTAATGATCTCCATCCAGAGCTCGAGTAATTCTGCCATGAAGAATGAGCAAAACTATCAGAAAGCTGATAGAGACATATCCCTTAGTGTCACAATAAATATAAATGTTTTGCACCTTCAGATTGTGGGAAATGGTAAATGGTAAAAATCTCAATGAAGTCCATTTCAATTTCAATAAATGTGGAAAATACCAAGAGGGGTGAAGACTTAAGTACATACAGAAGTAGTAGTAAGTGTCGCAACGGTTTTCACGCTTAACGGCAAAAACCCAACAAAAGCTCCGTCCCTCATTACAATTCGTATAAATTATACACGATGAAGATATTGATGACATCGCTGCATGATAGAGACGCTTCGGTTAGGATGTTTCAGGAATGCATTATGGGAAAATCCAAGGTCCAAACTGTTAGATTTCACCTTGCTGCAGTGCTTCCTCTGATGCTTTTATTTCTTTGTAAATCACGGAAGTGCATCCAAAAGGTTTTCGAACGAACTGTGATGAAAATGATGGGCACCTTAAATGATGTAGCAGACAGCTCAGACACTTCAACATACAGTCCTCACGTACTTCCAGTCCACTTGGAGCACTTATTGAAAATGATAGCACTTAGCGTTTCATCAAATAGAGCCTGTTCTTCAAATCGTGGCTGTTAAGACTGAAATGGGTTATTAGAAAAAGAACAAATAAACCAGGGTTTTCTTCAGGAATGTTCCCATATCAGTAATGGCCAGCGTTTTTGGCAGGTTATTCGTGATGTGTGTGTCTATTGAACGTACCCCGGCTGATGTGCCGAGATCTTTAAGTGGACAGGTAATCCATATGTTCAGCGTTCCGGCTATTATACATCATTACTGCTGTAATACATTTCTTCTACCCAACCATCCATTCGATAGATATCCATCAATTCATGGTGCATTCATTCATCCCTTTCTTCTTCTCTCCTTTATCATGCATTGAAAATCTGGCATAGATGCCAAAGTGCAGTGTGATTACTGGCAAATTGCTCGGAGGTATTTATTTCTATTATTATTATTATTAGTTTTTTGTTTTAAAAAAATAATGATAATAATAAAACTCTGCCTGTGGTGTTACAGTGATGTGTAATCCATATTCTGAATGATGAGTGGCTAGAGGAATGAATCCAAAAATAGGTGAAAATGTACCCCTAGTATATGATTTCTTGGCTAGGTCCTGCTATGATTCCCCTGAGTACAACATACGGCAAATATAAAAATCTGATTAGATTCATTCATACCTAGCCAAAAAAACATGTTCATGTGAGCACAATATGTTTAAGCGTGCAACTTTATTCTCACATATACCCCACTAAATTGTTCAAGCAAGCAATTAAAAGAAATCAAAGTCACACCTGACCTAAAGCTATAGCTTTGTTTTGGTGGCACCGGCTTTATAACTGGAAAGCGTACATGCGGAGTGATTAGCTAAAACGTTTAGCTATTAAAAGCTAGTAAATACCACTGTAAACTAGCACTAAGCTACACATCATGGTTGGTATCTCTGCTTTGAGAACGGTATGAGCTGCATAATAAATGCTTTTCATATTCTTTTCTTTTACAGGTGTGAAAGGAAAGACAGCAGCGATGTCGGGCTGAATGGAGCTGATCAGGACAAAAACAACATCGTGACAGACTTGAGAACTGTAGCGCCTGTAAGAGATGGAGCAGATGGCAGAATGCTTTTAGCGAATCGATGGGAAACTCTGATGAATAGAAGAATGAAGAGATGGAAAAATCATCTTTTGTACAAACCTGTAGGTTTTTTTTTTTATTTATTTTTTTTATGTTTAACAAAAAAAAAAAAATTTGATGAACATCCAACACTAGCAGGATAGCTCGTTTAATTTCAGTTAAAATATCCATTTACTCTACTTTCACCTCTGTATCAATGAAGGAATGAACAAATTTTCCCTTTACCTCTAATGAATTAAATCTACCTAGTTTTGCATTTTTGCTTTGCTAACATTCAATGGATGTCTATGGCACCAATTAGCATCATATAACCTGCATGTAAAAATATACATCCAGCAAAGAGCAATAGTTCTGGGCTACGTTATATGATTTCTCCATAAAAGGTTATAAAAGGTTATATATAAACATACATACATATATATATATATATATATATATAAAAGGTTTGAGATACTTCGCAGCTCAAAACACTCAGCGTGAATGATGCTAATTGGTGATCATTAGCTTACATGACTTGTAGCCTAGTAGCCTCAGTGTAAAGCTAATAATGAAACTGGCTTCTCTTCGCTATTTGATCACATCTGAGGTAAATAAAAATGTCTACAGTCGGGTTTTTTAAGTGTATTTCATTCAGTACAGTCACAAAAACGTTTAAACATTTTGCTCAGAACTTCAAAATCCTGATATGTACCCCTAACCCGAATTAAATATTTTTATTGATCTGCCAAATACAAATTAAAGATTGAACCAGTGACTAGATTTATGGAACAACGCTGACATCATGTGGATATTATGTGCAAAAGACACTTTAGGAATCCACTATCCACAAAGTTACAGGTGCATCTCAATAAATTAGAATGTTGTGGAAAAGTTCATTTATTTCAGTAATTCAACTCAAATTGTGAAACTCGTGTATTAAATAAATTCAATGCACACAGACTGAAGTAGTTTAAGTCTTTGGTTCTTTTAATTGTGATGATTTTGGCTCACATTTAACAAAAACCCACCAATTCACTATCTCAACAAATTAGAATATGGTGACATGCCAATCAGCTAATCAACTCAAAACACCTGCAAAGGTTTCCTGAGCCTTCAAAATGGTCTCTCAGTTTGGTTCACTAGGTAAGCCACAAACATTCACTGCCAAAGAATCTGGCTGTTCACAGAGTGCTGTATCCAAGCATGTTAACAGAAAGTTGAGTGGAAGGAAAAAGTGTGGAAGAAAAAGATGCACAACCAACCGAGAGAACCGCAGCCTTATGAGGATTGTCAAGCAAAATCAATTCAAGAATTTGAGTGAACTTCACAAGGAATGGACTGAGGCTGGGGTCGAGGCATCAAGAGCCACCACACACAGACGTGTCAAGGAATTTGGCTACAGTTGTCGTATTCCTCTTGTTAAGCCACTCCTGAACCACAGACAATGTCAGAGGCGTCTTACCTGGGCTAAGGAGAAGAAGAACTGGACTGTTGCCCAGTGGTCCAAAGTCGTCTTTTCAGATGAGAGCAAGTTTTGTATTTCATTTGGAAACCAAGGTCCTAGAGTCTGGAGGAAGGGTGGAGAAGCTCATAGCCCAAGTTGCTTGAAGTCCAGTGTTAAGTTTCCACAGTCTGTGATGATTTGGGGTGCAATGTCATCTGCTGGTGTTGGTCCATTGTGTTTTTTGAAAACCAAAGTCACTGCACCCGTTTACCAAGAAATTTTGGAGCACTTCATGCTTCCTTCTGCTAACCAGCTTTTTGAAGATGCTGATTTCATTTTCCAGCAGGATTTGGCACCTGCCCACACTGCCAAAAGCACCAAAAGTTGGTTAAATGACCATGGTGTTGGTGTGCTTGACTGGCCAGCAAACTCACCAGACCTGAACCCCATAGAGAATCTATGGGGTATTGTCAAGAGGAAAATGAGAAACAAGAGACCAAAAAATGCAGATGAGCTGAAGGCCACTGTCAAAGAAACCTGGGCTTCCATACCACCTCAGCAGTGCCACAAACTGATCACCTCCATGCCGCGCCGAATTGAGGCAGTAATTAAAGGAAAAGGAGCCCCTACCAAGTATTGAGTACATGTACAGTAAATGAACATACTCTCCAGAAGGCCAACAATTCACTAAAGATGTTTTTTTTTATTGGTCTTATGAAGTATTCTAATTTGTTGAGATAGTGAATTGGTGGGTTTTTGTTAAATGTGAGCCAAAATCATCACAATTAAAAGAACCAAATACTTAAACTACTTCAGTCTGTGTGCATTTAATTTATTTAATACACGAGTTTCACAATTTGAGTTGAATTACTGAAATAAATGAACTTTTCCACGACATTCTAATTTATTGAGATGCACCTGTATATCAAAGTTCAAGTTCAGTTTATTTGTATAGCACTTAAAATTCAGGACATAGATTTTAAATTTATGAATTTATCCCCAATGAGCAGCCAGAGGCTACGGTGGTGAGGAAAAACTCCCTGAGACGATATGAGGAAGAAACCTTGAGAGGAACCAGACTCAAAAGGGAACCCATCCTCATCTGGGTGATACCGGATAGTGCGATTATAAATAAATAAATCTCTTCTATAAATGTACCAGTACCACACGGTCAGATAGCAGTTGTGAGACCATGAAAAATTCATTACAGTTTTTATATGAAGTCTGTTTTGTTGAACTTCACCACTGTAATCTCAATGATCTTTAGGCTGCACCGTGTGGGGCCATCCTCAGCAGCATCATGTGACTTCCAATTGATGAGATCTCCAACCAATATCAAAGATTCGATCACAAACGAACTAAATCACATTTGACTTATGCTATAAGCTACCATCTAGTGAATTTTTAGAGTATCCCCGTAATAAGCAGTCGCGAGTCGAGAACATGCAGTCATCCAGCGTACAGTCTAGCAGCTCGATTTGAATGCTTTTAGACCTAGTATCTTTGTTCAGCAGTATTACCTACAACAGGCAGTTCATACAGGATTTCGAGTTTATTTTTGTGATGGTTACAACCAAAAATGCTTGATTTTTCTGTGATTTTTTTTCAAAATCCACAATGCAACTTGTGGAGTCTTTTTGTGCTTTTTATTAGGAAAACTACTTGAATTCGCAAAATTGCAATTGCGAGAAATTGTTGTGCACCGTCTTTTTTCACATGACGCGTCTTGGCCCAAATCTGCAGAAAATCTGCGGCACTATTGAAAAATTGCAAGCTCCTCCGAATATTGTGCCGTTTGTTTGATTTTGCGTCCATTTCTGCGATCACACAATCGCAAAAATCCTGGAGGGACTGAACAGGTGTGTTACCTGAAGACCTAATATCATTAACCAGGGTTGCCAGGTTTCAGAAAAATTTTTCAATCTCAAAATCCACACAAAACACCTGAAACTAGCTTAAAAAATTCAGGCAGTGTAAAGGACTTATCAGCCTTTGTGTGGGAATCAAGATCTCCACATGATGTGTTTCTGTACCTTTGTTCATGTTAAATGTATTACATTTAATTCCAGCAGGAATATTTTTAAATGAGCCTGATTTGGCATAAAAACTATCACATTGGCAACCCCACCATTAACTGTCCTGTCTGCTGCTCCTGCTCCACTGAAAATGTTCATTAAGTGAGCATGGGGCAGCGTGATTCCTGCCCCAATGGGTCTCTATTTGTTATCGCTTGCTGCAGTTCCCATTTTTGACCACTAGGTGCAATAATAACTCTATGGCGCTAAATGGGGCAGTGAGGACGCTGCACCACCATCGCACAACATCTAGAATGGCAAGAAAAACTGATGGAACATCAGCTTACATCTGTCAAATAACTTTTTTTTTTAATTGTTGGTCACTCAAAAGTGGTAATTAGTATTTCAACAGAATATGAAATGTGTAGAGCAGTGAATAATATGGACATGTTCCCATATGCAAACAAAATTTGAGGTGATAACGGATCTTACCTGCACTATTCACTGTATAACACAGGAGCAGTTTTGTTCTGAACAGCACACTGAAAGTGTTACACGGGCAAAAGACGTTCCTACATTTCTACACAGCGTGGACTTTATAAGCTTTAGGTGTAAAATTCAAAACTCTGGAAAATGCAGACTGCATTCACATCACCACAATCACCACAAGATGTCAGCTTTGGTAGCAGTAAAATTCACACACTGTTACTCCTAAACTCCCACGGCTGTAAGAAGAAAGAAGAAACCAATTCAAATATTTATATATCATTTGTTTATCAAAGCCATTTCACCAAATTCTCTGTTAAATCATCGTGTATAACAAAGTTTGACTCAAATAAACATGTTACAAATACCAGAAAACAACTTTATAGGAAAATTAACTAAATTGGAATAATCACATGTATATGAAACTTACTGTATATGTGTTTTTAAATCAACGCATTAACTCGACCTTAATTCAACATTTGATGTCGGCTAATTTAATGTCGTATGTGTTAATTTAACAGTACATGTAATTTACCATGTGTGGATTCCATGCTGTAGGTGTTGATTTAAGACTTTGTGTAAACTGAAGCTTGTTGGTGCTAATTGAACACTTTAGACACTTTAACTCAGAACCTACAGTGTTGAATTCGAAACCTCCATCGAGAGGCAGTTCTGTGGGCCGAAACGCCTTTATTGGAGCTTTATTAGATCAGATTACAGCTGGTTTGAGCTGACAGGAAGGCCACGGTAACTCTAATAAGCACTCTTTACAACCGTGGTGAGCAGAAAAGCATCTCAGAACATCACACAACACATTGAACCATGAGATGGATGGACTATAGCGGCAGAAGACCAGGTCAGGTTCCTCTCCTGTCAGCCAAGAACAGGAAACTGGAAACATCTCGTGGTCTTCTTCAAGTTCTGTCCACTTGTGTCCACCATGGCCTCAGACTGAAAAGTCTATAGACTGTGTGTGAAAATTCCAGGAGATCAGGCAGTTCTGAAATGCTCAAACCACACCATCTGGCATCAACAACCACACCACGGTCAAAGATCTTTTTGTTTGTTTGTTTGTTTGATGTAAACATTACAGTACCTGAAACCTGAAAAAACAATAGAAACCATTACAGAAATTCTAGTGGTTTCCACTACGAATACGATTACAAACCATAAAAACCATTACCATTATGTCCTAATGGTATCCACTAGACATAACATGCCACCAATACACAGCAACAAATTACCAGTAGAGACCCAGAGGGACCATTAGAGTTTTTATTAATCTAACCAATCAATACAATTCCCATTATACGCATTAAAACCATTACAAATTCTCTGAGGGTTTCTATTGTTGTTGTTGTTGTTGTTGTTTTTGACCATTAGAGTCTCCATTAAAACCAATACAATTCCCATTATAACCATTACAAATACTATGAGGGTTTCTATTGTTGTTTTGTTTTGTGTGTGTGTTTTTTTTTGTTTTGTTTTTTTCAGCAGGGATGATTGGCTGATAGGATAATTACCTGAATAAACAGGTGTGCAGGTGTTCCTAATAAAGTGGCCGGTGCGTGTTTGTGGATTTATTGTCTCTCTCAACACGTACAGTGTTTACCAGTTTAGTATCAGTTGAATTGAATATTGAATACATTATGTGGTAGAAGTTAAGATGGTTTTTGGGGGGTTAGTTGTGTGAATAAACGTGTAATACCGGAAAAGTCCAGAGGGTGGAAGTTGTTAACTAGTAATGCTCAGGCTTGGTGTACTGTAGGGCAGGTGAAGCTGAGAGGGGCAGAAAACATTCTTTGTTCATCTTTACACGCGTCTAAACACAGGGAAGTGTCGCTGCTTAAAGCTCTGCAGTGTAAATGTAGGAGCTCAGGAGTGTGTCACTATCATAACCATCTTCTCCACCACCACCATCCTCATCATCCTCATCACCACCACCACCACCACGGGACGGTGTGGACGGCAGTAAAGAAGTAGAGGAGCTCGGAACTCCGTGTAGGAGAGATGCTGCGAGCTCTGAGTCTGAGTCCGACCGAGAACCGCTGCACAACACCACCGAGCTGGCTGTGCTCCAATCCAATCGCCTGCTAAATCGGTTTGTGCACGTAGGGAACCGGAAACACCCATCCGCATCCTGCTCAGGAGTCTGTCCGAGTCTGTCCGAGTCCGTGCACCTGAACTACCGGCTGCTCCCGGGACCGCGAGGAGTTGGGCATCAGAGGAACCCGTGTGTAGTGGAGGTGTAGTGAGGTGTAGTTTCCTCTCTTTGTTTTCTCTTCATTAAAAACACCATGCTGGACTAGTGCTGGATGAGAGAACACTTTTCACCATGAGCACGAACGGTAGGAACGATTTCAATAATAATAATAATAATAATAATAATAATAATAATAATAATAATAGGTAGTGCACTACAAATGAGTGTTTAACTGACATGTCCAGTTTTCATTTACAGTGTTACTCAGTGTATAAGCTGACTATTTAATCAGGGTGTGATCGATACGATTTCGATTCAACGATTCGATATTTGACGATACGACATGAAACATTTCGATTCGACTTGAACAACTTTGTTCAGGTTCATTCTATGGACCGTGGTTAATTCAGCCTATTCAATTATTTGCACATCAGTTTAAAAACATGATGTTTGTTCCCCGATAATCAGTTTATGATCGTCGCCTTTCGAGTCCAGACTGCTCATGGTTTGTATGGGATAAATCAGAAATGTAGTGAGTTCATTCAATGCTGAAGGTGTTCATCTGATAAAGGATAAAGCAGATGACAGTTTCGTTGTTATTTGACCACCGGTCGTGTTTAGCCAGTCGGGTAGTTATTTAATTTATTTAACCCCGGACTGAGCACTGTGGCTGATTTTGCCTTGTCCGTGTTATTTTTTTTTTATATCCTTTGATATATTTTATGGCGTGAACGTGACGCTGATTGACTCAACACAGATTATGCATCTGAACATACGACAGAACTCGCCTTAATCTAATGTGGCAGGAGAATCTTTTCGACTCGATTACTGAGCTGATGTCATCATCAGGTATCGGTCCGTATTCACAGCTCCGAGATCGATGTTAAGTCAAAAATCTAAGAACTGCGTTCCTAGCGTGTGTCAATTCTGTTCGAGTGCAAGTTAATTACTGTAGAAAAACTTTATAGGTGCTCAGCCACATGTGCTATGTCAGTGTGATCGCTCTTCAGTACATCCAGACGTTCTTGCAGGAAAATTTTACAAAATAAGCTCGCGTACAGGACTTTGTGTGGACTGTAAAGAAAAAACTGCCTCGTCTTCCTACCTTGCGCCCAGGAATATTATCGACTCTAGATCCACTGTGACCCTGATCAGGTTGAAGTGGTTATTTTTAACATGTTCACTGTCCAGTTTTGGTGCCAACTGTAGCCTCAGGAGTGGAACCCGGTGTGGTCTTCTGCTGTTATAGCTCATCCATCCATCCATCCATCCATCCATTCATCTCAAGGTCCGTCAAATGCTTTTCTGCTCACCACGGCTGTAAAGATTGCTTATTTGAGTTGCCGGTCTGGTCATTCTGCTCTGACCTCTCTCATCAACGAGGCGTTTCTGCCCGGAGAACTGGATGTTTTTTTGTTTTTCGCACCATTCTGCGTTGTGGCTGTTGTGTATGAAAATTTTTCGGAAATATTCAAACCACAAACAACAGTCAAAGTCGCTGAGATCACGTTCTCCCTCATTCTAATATTTGATGTGAACATGAACTCAAATTCCTGACCTGTATCTGCATGATTTTATGCATTGCGCTGCTGCCACGTGATTGGCTGATCGGATAATTGCATTCGAATGGGCAGGTGCTCAGCGGTTCTTGTTAAAGTGAATGTAATATACAACCGATAAGAGCAGTAAGTTTGTAAGATGGGAGATAAGATGTTATGTATCAAAGGTGTATAAGAACCAAAGAAATTTAGATCACTTTCATCGTTCTTGGACAAAGGACAGAGTTGTAACTTAGTCTGCGATTGAAGAAAACACCGGTGCCTTATAGAACTTCTATAGAGAGCTGTTCCAGTATTAATCTAACACCTAATTTAGTTAATAGATGCCTTCAGTAGCCAAATATGATGGAACTGGGGCTCTGTTAAGAAGCATCTATGATGCTGCGGTGCAAAGAATCCATTCTAACAACACTTCCTGATAGCAAACAGACGTCGGTTTTGACACACAAGTATCTGCAAGCAGTGAGCTGGTTTACAAATGCAACATGTTCTCGTTATGCCCGTGCCCCATGGCATTTCCACATCGCCTGCATTGTGTAATACACTGAACCAGATAAGGTACTGAACCGACACAGTGTATGTAAGCTGTATGTAAAGTATCAAAGCTTAAGGTAAGACTTATGTGATTGTATTCGTCTGAAATCTAAAGAAATCTCCAGCAGTTTACCTCACTTGTCTGATTTTATTTTATTTTTTGTTGTTGTTGTTGCATCAGATAAGGTTCCAGTATGTTCAAAACTCTTGAGTCCAAAAAGCCAAGTCATTAAAGGTTCTTTTTGAAGTAGAAATAAAATTTCAGCAGTTCTTCGTTCCTCGTGTTTACCAGATGTGAGCAGGATACTGATATTCCAGGCAGCAGTTTTTGGGCTGAGCGTGTTCATAATTTGTGTAGAGCACTATCTCAATCTCACTAACCTCTAATTAAGTGATTAACTAGTACAGTGGTCACCAACCCTGTTCCTGGAGGTGGCTCCACCTTCCTGAAGACTTTAGCTCCAACCATAATCGTGCCCACCTGACCATCTAATCATTGCTTTAAGAAGTTCTTGATCAACTAAAACAGGTGTGTTAGATTTTGGTTGGAGATGAAACCTGCAGGAAGGTAGATCTCAAGGAAGAGGGTTGGGGACCATTGAACTAGTGGACCAGTAGGTAACTATTTCATAGCTGGTAATATTACGATATACTAGTTACTAGTTCAATCCAGAGTTTCCCTTTCTGTTTGTTCAGTAGACAAGATGTCAGAGTCCATCGGCACGCTGCTTTAGGACCGAACGCATATTCGCAGTTACTTTTTAAGGCAAATTTAGCTACCGGCCACATTCTCCGTCTTGTTCCTTTCCTGTTGAAACTGCACAGAGTTCCTCAGAATTCCTTAAAACAGATGTTCTGCAGGCACCACTGGAAGGCATACTTATCTGTGAGCACTTTCTTTTAATGGTCTTCAAACATACTGGTCTATTTGAAGTCTGTTTGAAATACAGTTTGGAATAACAGTTAAGATTCTGACGTTTGATGTGAACATCATCTGAAACCTGTATCTGCGTGATTTTATGCATTATACAACCAGCCAATCATTTGGCAGCAGCACAATGCATAAAATCGTGCTTTCAGTTAATGTTCACATCAACCGTCAGACTGAGGGAAAAATGTGATCTGAGTGACTTTGACCGTGGCGTGGTTGTTGGCACCAGGCTTTGAGGTTTGAGTATTTCAGAAACTGCTGATATTCTGGGATTTTCAACATTACCTAACAGACATACGTCTGGAACTTTTATCTCTTCTAAATATCGTTCAGAACCTGAAACCAATAACCTGGAATACTCTTGTGCTTTAAGCCACGAATGGGATTATAGTCGTGATTTCAGTTAAGTGCTGAGGTCACAGAGAAATACAGGCACGTGCTGCAGCTCCATGTACTTCAATGGAGATAGTGTAATACCTGTAATGCCCGGCATTCTTTCATTAAGCTGCACAACTTGCTGACAACAGGAACGTTCCAGGGGGTGTGCATTATAAATGTGTTTACTAGAATATACATATAATAATGCTTACTATATTAATACAACAGCCAAATGTTATATCATTATTGATGCAAACATGAGTAGCATTACATGGTAGTATACTGTATATACACTGTGTATGTGTTGCAGTGCTGTGAACTACAGGGGCTTAAACATAGCATCAGGGCTGGCTGCCTGCCAGAGCATTCAGATCAGGGGATGAGGGGAAAAAACCTGCTGAAAGTGGGAATTTTATTATCAGCCAAGCATTGAGGTTACTACGACCCACTGAGCAGACATGAGCAGCTGAGCAGCTACCACCCACGCATATGTTTTTTTCTATTTACTGATATTCCATACTATGACTTGCTTTTAGATCCGAAGAAGACTAAATACAAGGTTTGGATCTTTACACTGTACGGATACAAAAAAAATAATTGCCAGGCAGGATTAGCATAGGGCAATCGAGGGAAAGAGGCGAGGATCAAAACCAGGAAGTACAATGAGAAACAAGTAAGGCTAGGACTTAACGGGACAAACACGCAATAAGACTTTGAATTGAGACAAAGGAGCAGCAGGGTATAAATAGATAAACGAATCTAAGGGCGAGACACAGAACAGGTGAACACGATCAAGTAACAAAGCAATGACAGGACAGGGGCAGAGACAGGGCTAGAACAGAAACAGAAGCACGTAGCAATGTAAACTGAAGCACATGACGTGAACCCAAAACAACACAACAAAAAAATGGTGCTTAAAGGACCCCAGTTTGACTCTGTGAGCCGTGTATCTCAGCTTCGTAGTTCTGCTAGCACGTCCAGCGAACATTTCTGATCTTTCTGGAATATAACAAACCCAAAAACTAAAAACAAATTTGCTAAAATTTGGCCTGTATTTCTTCATTTGTAAGTCGCTTTGGATAAAAGCATCTGCTAAGTGAATAAATGTAAATGTAAAATATTATTAGGTTTCTATTGTTGTTAACTACAACTAACATTTGGGGAAGACTGCATTGTTTTGAAAGATAGTTCCTTTACTTACTCAGTAACGTTAGATAGAAATCTTTCCAGAAAGTTCCACAGGGTGTCTGGTTAAGGGCGATGATGAATTCGAGCGATGTAGCTGAGGCTGAGGAACGGTAGACGTTCAGGAGGTGAATAAAGTTATGTTCTGCAAATTGCTGCTCGGTCATATCCGGTAATGAGTAGTAGCATTCCGGTTGCCACTTTGAAAAATAAATAAATAGCTAGCTACATTTTTCACACATGGCTAGCGAGCTAGTTTGTTTAGGTCGAATGCACAGTTTCTAATACAGTATATACAGTATATAGCTGGTTTATTGGGACACAGCACCAATAAACTAGCTATATACTGTATATACACTGTATTTCAGCTTCGCTTTTGGCATGAATGGAATTCACCAGGCCACAAATTGAAGCCCTCAAGCCCTCTATAAATGCACGTGGGAAAACTAGCGACTCTAATTACACGCTGTGTCCTGAAGGATGAGAAATTCACCTGTTTCATCCCCTTTCCCACTCGTGTGTAGTCTTCGTCTCCTGTCTCCGAGTGGCCGTGGCATTTCACCATCCATAATGTCAGGCTGAGTAAGTTGTGATGACAGACACGTCTCTCCACTGTGTCTCGGAAGCCTAATAGAGTGCGTTACGTGATTTTTTTACCCTCGGCTGGTGGAGAGCGAGACTCGAGACGGTGTTAAAGTTGAACCCGGCACTGCCGTACGTCTCTATCATCTTTCACACCATAGCGGTCTGTAGCTCTGTCGTTATGATCTACGTGTAGCTCCTGTGACTTCCCACGCACAATTAATTCTTTTATTAAACGAGACGCAGCATCAACACTGTCTGATCTGATCATATAGACACAGCACACATGGCTCTTCAGACTCATTGGTATCATTTGCGGTAGAACTTGTTTGTAAAGAACAATGAAGAACTTATGACTGCGTTGTGCTTGCTGTGCTCGCGGACCACGACAAGATCCAGTACACGTTTTTAAATCTTCTTTTTAAAATCGTAGCTCTGGTTTAGCTGATCAAACTCGAACTTTACAGGACCACGCCCTGGTTTTTACCCCTGATAGAGCCATTTAATTGACTCATTGAAGTCCTGGAGGATTTACAGAGCGTATGTAAATGAAACTTACTGTGCATGCGTGGATCATCCATGGCATCGGTTGTCAACAGCCTCGTAAAGAACGCCACACGGACATTTCTGAGACGTCATTACGGAGCTACTTTATGTCACGGTGATTACAGCTGTCCATATGGACATGTCGTATCATAACGCCTTCGTTGACGCTCTCTATGACCAGTAAAGTCTGAAAACTATTCATGTAAATATTCTTAAAATGCAATTCCGTACTTATGTCTGGACTGTTTTCGGGGATACTTTAACACTTGAACTTTTAAGAGTGAATATCGTTTCTCTCAGGCCTAATAAGCCTGAATGTTTAACATTATTAATCGAATGCTCCGATTTTTTAAAAGTATTTTTTATTCTGATATCTCTGAGGTCCTGTAACGAACGAGATGTGGTGACTACGGCTGGGCGTACGCTACATAACTAACAAATGCTGACATGTTTTGAAAATACAAAGCAACCCTTATTTAACACAATTTATTTTTCTTTTGTCCTATGAGAGTCATATCTGCAACATAAGAATTAAAACCTTCTGCTCCTAAGACTTTTAAATTCCAGATACACACCTCTAACTTGCACTCCTCGGTGGTGCATCAAAATATTTCCAGATGCTGCTTTTATTTTTCATATTTTCTGACTGACATCAAACCAGGATTAATACTGCTCTCAGCTCTGCACGTCTTCCATAAGGAGAGGGATATATTACATTCAGGAAGTTTACCGGTGCACTTTCTGCACTCTAAATCAAGGCTTAGGACATGTGCTGAGTAATGCTCTAACTTACTGCCCCATTACTATCTGGAGTTGTTTTATTAATAGCATGCTTAAGGAAAGAGATAGGAAATTGCCTGTGCCTCTGAGTGCCTGGTGCAAAGCTGTATATCAGAAGAAGCAGGATGGAAGACAGAGCCGCTCCTCACAGGATCTGGCAACATTCCTGAAGTTTTTGTGCGCGTGTCCTCGGGTTTATCGGCTTGTCATTGGTGGGAGTCCGTGACGTTGCCATGGTGTTTTATGGAAGTTTGTGGCTTACCTAGCAACACCAATCGGGATGCAGGAAGCGGTCGAAGTAAATACAGAAGGAGGGTGGCAGTTCCGGAGGGTGCCACCCCGGAGCCTGGCGCTAGTTCTATGCCCAGATGGCAGAAGAGTGGTAGAAGCAGAAGCAACACAGCCAAGCCACACTAAAAGCCACCTGGGATGCGTTTGTGTGAAGAGGATTATGGGATGCAAGAGGCACTTTAAGGACAAGGAGTTTTTTAGTAGGTTTTACGACGTTATATATAACAAAACCTAGTTCCTCTAGAATCACAGACTATACAGCAAGCCCTACAGGAAACCAAAACACTATTGAACAGAAGTAATGATAATACGTATTCTGATTATAGACCCGAGTAGCCGGTAGAACATGTAAAGTGACTTTTTGTGCATGAGAGGCCACCGAGTTTGCCGCCATCTTGGATCAAATGTCCGAGACAGATTTTGACAAACATGTTATTACCCCATGTGTTTAGTGTGGGATGAGTTACTTCCTTCCAGAGTTTAAACTTTTAGTTGTCTAATGATAGACTTGTGCTTCTATTACTACTTTTATTGTACTGCACGATTGCACTTTCAACTGTCTATGAATACCTCTACTAATCTGCTGTACCACTGTCTCTAGACAACTATATATTTTGTCTATATCCATCACTATATTTTTATTTTCTCGTTTTGCGTTTTAGTTTTAGGACTTTTCTACTAACCAGATTTCACTGTACGTACAATTAATATTTTCTATTCCGTGTAATATTTAAGCGAAACCCGCTGTTACAGATTCCCCCATTACGTTACGGTTCCTATGGTGACAACCTCCTTGTGCTTTTGCTCCATTTTCGGTCCTCTCTCCGCCCAGAGTACAATCATTTAATTGTTACTTGACTGTTTGGACTTGTTTTGTATTAGTTTGTGATTAGTTTGCACTTTTGTACCCCGCTGTATCTGCGAAACTTTGCATTTTATCGTGCATTCACGGTGTTGAGATCTAATTATGGATATGCCTTGTAATGCTTTCTGTCTGTTACTTGACCCCTGCTATGGATGATGAGTCTCTGATTGCTCTCAAACAGCAACATACTGCTCTTACGCACTTGCGTCCTCTCTTCACGAACCGAACATTATGCCTGCGATGATGACACTTTCTAAAACGAACGTACAGACTCGAGTATTTGGGCCAAGTGCTGCAGTAAACGCTTTCTCTGTTTATATCGTGTTTCAAATTACTGCTGTCCTTTGACAATTCATTTTAAAGTGTTAGCTGCTTACCTAAGCTTAATTGCCTAATCATGGTGTTAATTATGTAACACAAGTAAAGGCCACGCTGTTATAAGAAAATAATCCTTAATACTGAAGTGTCTTATTCCCTGTATACCAGAGCAATTTGTCCAGTTTTACTTTATTAACGAACAACACATCACACAAACTGTCTATAGTTACATTTAATGTTAATGAACGTCTGTGAAACAAGTCAGTTCCTGTTCTCGCTTATGTTATAGCAGCTATAAACAAGTCGTTCCCTCACCAGCCTGTTTTTTTTTTTCCTCTCTCTTGCAGTCATGTGACTAAGAAACTGACAGCGTAAACTCATGAACTTTCCCATATCAGAAAACTTACTGACTGCTACAAAGCGCTGACACTGGAGACTCCTTCCATCAATGTTACATAACATCTGTCTAAACAGAAAATTTCACCATAAGTACAAATACCCACCACATTTCTCAGCATACGTCTTCATCCTCCAGCAAAGTAAAAGCTGTGTATGTGTATTTACTAGAGGTATCTAACGAAAAGTGGTAGGGCAGAAAGTATAGGCTAGACTTGTCAGCTCCAGTCTAAACCCACAATTAGCTGCCCACTCTCCCAGTAAGCCTGTCTTAACGCTAATGTACAATCCACTGACAGGAAGCTCGCGCGCACCGTAGTGCATCGCTTCATCTGCGGCTCTCAGTAGAGCACCAGATCGCTTTAATCTTTAACAGCTCCTTTCCTTTTTCACGTGGTATTTCAAAGACCTGCATTTTTATCCAGTTTTAAGTACAGTCCAGTGTTTCTGATCATTCATTTCTCTCATTTCTGTCACTTCTTCGTCTTTATTTTTTCCCCATTATCTCTCCAAGTTGGTCACTTGCCAATTCCCACCAATCAGTGACCCTCCCCTATCATGTGACAGCTACCAACTGAGCTGGTTTAGGGCTAACGTAAAGAGCTATCCGCCATCTTCCGCATACATGAGCTCACAGATGCCAATGATTGGCTGATGTCACTGTGACTGACAGGGGAAAGAGAGTATGCCCCTCCCAGCCAGAAAGCACAGTTTTGCTCCATTGGCTCCAGGCCACAAGTGGAATTGTCAAGATTTGAACTTACCCAGTCTCTGCTTCTGCTTTTAGACTTTTCCAGAACATTGAGCATTCACTAGGGCTTGTTATTGTGGAAAAAAAAAACCTTGCCGAATCCACATTTATCACATCCACATTTATTTTATTCTGTTTTTTTTTTTTCCTATATTGTACTGTTTGACCTTCTACCTGGATTTGATCACGATTCTGCCTCCATTTGGATTTTTAATAAAGATTAAGCTAGTGCTTATATCCAGGTGATAATTTCTTCCATTGTGGTAAAAATCTTTTATCCTGGCTGTTATGTGCAGCTTAGTGGTTCCGTGTTCTTGTGCAAAGTGTGGAAACGTGAGATTTTCAGAACAGTGTTCTATTGTTGTTTTGTTGTTGGCAGGCGATGGCGAAGATATTTCGGATGCCACCCACTCTTGCTTGACCTTTAGTCACTTTTGCTAGGTTGTGATTGTGAATGCAGTATCGATGCAGCATTTACAGATTTCACTGCTAGTTAGAAGAGAGCCGGGTTCACATCAGGACATCCACTTATCTGCTGAAAAGGCTCTCACTGATGAAGTGATCTGCAGTTGCACTTGATCTTTTGAAAGACTCATTAGCCAGAACCGGCAATCTGCCTTTATTATTAACAGACTTTTCAGATATTTTCAAGTTCTCTTGTATGTACATTCATACGCCAGACTAATACTGCTCTCAGTCTTCATGGCGTTCTTCATGGTGTGGATTCTACAGGGTGTTAGAAACCTACCTCTGACAGTGTACCCCATGTTGTTAGCTACATGTTCATGCCACAAATCTCCCACTCTACTACATCCCAAAGGTGCTCTATTGGATTCAGTTGTTCATGGAACCAGTCTTAGATGACTTTGTGACAATGTGCATTATCATGCTGGAAGTAGCCACTTTAAGATGGTAAATTGTGGCCATAAAGGGATGCACATAATCAACAACAATACTCTGTGGAGTTCAAACGATGCTCGATTGGTATTTAGAGGCCCAGTGTGTGGCAAGAAAACATTCCTCACACCATTACACTATCACCACCAGCATGAACTGTTCACACAAGGCAGGTTGGATCTATGGACTCGTGGTGATGATGCCAGATTCTGACCGGATCATCTGCAGCAGAAATTGAGTTTCATCAGACTACACGATGTTTTTCCTGTCCAGTTTGGGTGCCCACTGTAGCTGCAGATTTCTGCTCTTGGCTGACAGGAGTGGACCCTGATGTGGTCTTCTGCTGCTGTAGAACATCCGCATCCTCAAGGTTTGATGTGTTATGCGTCCTAAGATGCTTTTTCGTTCACCACTGTTATATAAGTGTGTTTATTTGAGTTACCCGTCAGCTCAAACCAGTCTGGCTGTTCTCCTGCAGAACTTCCGCTCACTGGATGTTTTTTGTTTTCCACGCCATTCCATGCAAACTCTTAGAGACTGTTGGTGCATGAAAATCAGCAGTTTCTGAAATACTCAAACCACCACCAACCATGCAACGGTCAAAGTGTACAATCACAATGACACCTTCAGGTTTTGATCTGCCCCTGGCCTTGTTGACTTCTGGCTTGAAGAAGATGACTTAAAGTCAAGCCAACCCCCATTTTTCCACACATTCACCATATTCTGAAGCAAACATCAAACCCCCAAGCACCTCCTGCAACACCGAAATCCGTTTGTGATTCTATCAGCCTACGTTACTGCTGTCAGCCACTGCGATTCTCCTTTCAGCTATGATTATGCAGCCTCTTAATGTAAACATTTTGTGCTCCAGCCCACGCAACATGTCTTGTTGGAACAAGGATGAAAACGAATACCATAGCAATTTGAGTGGTAAAAGAAAATTGCTCAATTATTTTGGAATTAATGTCCCGCAGAGATAATAAGCATGAGGAAAAGCGGGTGTGTGATCATACAAAACGTGAATCCTAAGTAATATGAGCTTGTTCGCATTTTGTCCCATTCCAATATAATGACCTTCAAGTGATTTAAGTAAATTTGCGAAATCACTATTCCTCTAACTCATTACTTATTAATGTGCGTCTTGCATTCGTTTTATAGAGCTGGTAAATCTTTGACTTGTTCCTGTTTGCCAGTTGGAGTGTAATGCTTTCTGTTCTGCGCTTAATCTGGGTGTATTGTGGCAAGATGGAGTGCCGGTCTGCCAACATTGTTGAGGAAACAATAGAATAACTGACACTGAGAACGTCTTCCTGCCAAAGCGGATGAAGAAAGAGAGAGCATTCAGTCACAGAAATCAGACGTTAAATCACTGGACATTACATAACACCACAGTGAGAGCTTACGTGGAACAACAATAATAATAAAATAACAGATATTTCATGCATTTTGTGTGTGAAATCCTCTACATTTTATTTTTGTTGTCATTTTTGTTCGATTCTTTTTCTGTCCAACAATTCTTTTCCCTTTAAAAAAAAAAATAATAATAATAATAAGTCATAATACATATCTAGTACCTCTTATATACTGCATGTGCACCCACTTCGATTTTTCCGATACGTATGTATTGATTAATTTTCTATAAAGCTTGTATATAAGATTTCAGAAATGCTTTATTATATATTGAACTTTTTTTTGAAACCATACTTGTTCTTCTCATCATGTGGTGCAACCACCCATCACGTGGCATAACCAGTAATTTCAATAGCTTTTCATTCAAATTAAAAATAACACATCTACATTGTGTGGCTGCCATATTAATCACTGATTCAAGTGGATTCTAGTCTTGTACATTTTTAAAAAATCAAAATGGTTGAAAGATATCTGTAATGTATGAACTAGGAGGCAGTGCGGATATAGGACATAAATGTACTGTACGTTCGTCACTTTTATTTGCAGAAATACGTGAATAATTAATGTATTTCTATAGATGTTACTGTATCTGTCAGGATTGTCAGCATATTATAATATATTGAAATATATTATTTGGAGGGTCGCACCACATGATCATTTTTAAGACCGTGGCTAATAATTGCATTTTTTAATATAAATCTGTACATATTATGTGCTTGAATATTATATTCAAGCATTATCATCCATGTATTTTACATTAAGACATAAAAGAATAAACATTATACGACAGCTATTGGAAAATCAGTATAAAAACCCAAAATACAGTAAATACACTAGCATGTTAATATTTTAAGCTTTTGCTTCCCGGTGCATTATTTCCCTTCTTATCTTCCCAAAGTCAGCCTCACCCTGCTGCTTTATAGTGGTCACAGATGTTGCAAGATCAGACATTTGGTACGGCACATCTGGTACAGCTTAAAGATGTTCCACATGTGTGAAAACCAGTGCCAGTAACCAGTTATCTTGAAAGTTTCTGCTATTTTACCTAGCGTGGACTGATGTGTTAAGCTTTTTATTCTCTATATACGGGTGACGAGTGACTGACACCAGGATTCATTTATTTATTTATTGGCACTGCAGAGTGTGACGTTAGAATGCATGCATGTTATAACGAATAATGCATGACGGACCATGCTGTTATACGAAAATAATCCGCATTTATGGAAGCTTAAAGCTTTTTTTAATAAATACCAAAAAAACATAATTAATGAGTGCCCCAACTCTGTTCTAGAAAAGATTATTATTTCCCTGCTCATGCACTCCAGATTCAAATCCTCAGTTCTCGCAGAGGTGTGTTTTCAGAGAAATCATCAAGCTGTGCTTGACTCAGAGATTCCAGACCCAAAGGAGGACAAGTAAATATGTCAATATTTTTCACATTTTTCTCAAATATTTTCTTCTCTTCTTTCCACAGGCCCCTACCAGCACCCAAGCTATGGTGGAGGAAGTGGAGGACATGGCCAAGACTCCATCTCCTGCTTCCGATGTGGTGACGTGTGCAAAGGAGAAGTGGTGCGCGTGCAGAATGTCCACTTTCACGTCAAGTGTTTCACCTGCCAGGGTACGGGAGCTCTACTCTTCCTTTCACCAAGTTATACTGAATATGAGGTTATGAGAGTATAGAGAAGATTGTATAGAGACGATTGTATCGATATATCGCACAAGTCTAGTATCCATTAAATGGAAGAACAAGATCAAATCGTGTAGGGTCTGTAGTCCGGATCAGCGTACGTCCGGCTGCTGTTGATCTGGTACGCAAGTCCCTGAAAGATTGAGGTACCCAAGCATGCAATCCCATAATGCAATTATGCTGAGGACCCGTCGCTTGTGACATGTCAATAAAGAAGGTCTGTACCGCTCCATCACTGCACCAAGTCATGCATGAAATCGATTTTCACTTCCCAAACAATAAACGTTCCTCGTTTTACACCAAATCTACCAGACATATAGCCAAAAAGCTCTAGTATCGTCTCATCTGACTGCAGAACCTGGTTCCACTCAAAGTTCCAGTAGCATCTAGAGAACTCCAAGCATTTCTGTTTGTGATTAGATTAGAAGGAAAAATGCCACTGTTATATCACTGAGATCTCTTTGATTGGATCATTGATTGGTGAAATGTACAAATGATTTTGGATTGGATTCGGTCATCAGGAAGGCTTGTGGGACAGTCAGTTATGTCACTGAGAGCAAAATAAAATGAATTAAATGAATTCATGATGATTCGAATGAACATTCTGGTGGGAAATAGTAAAAGATCCTATTAGACGGATCCAGGAAACCCGAAATATAAATCACTCTTCCAAGGTCCTGTGTTATTCTGTGCCTTCTACTTACCTGAGTCGCTCTTTCTATTTGCATACAGGCTGCTTTCATTAGAGCAGAGTAATTACTTAAAGATATTGATCCAGCTGTTTTAACAGCTGCACGATCTTTTGTCCTCATTCAACAATGCTTTCAGGTTTAAAAACCTTCCCAGCCCGAAGAAACGACCACTGACGAACTACATTTGCATAACGCTGACTGGCTACTACAAGCACTCATTATTTATTACCGTCATTAGAATTTCTGGACGAAACCTTCCTTTAAATCACCTCAAGTCAAGAGTTCATACCGTACATCATCGTCTGCTTCGTCTGGTGCCTCCGCAATGCACACAAGCACAGCTGTTTTGGAAAGACAGTACGTTATTGTCGGCTCGGACAAGGGAGTAAATTCCAGTCCGATTCGTGGAACAAGTGACTTCTGGGAGCTGCGGTCAAACAATGGGATTTAAGAGCCTTGTGCAGAATTTCCAGCTATAAATTCACATTTGTCATTTATTTCCACAAAATGACTGGGAGGATCTCTAAATTTTTTTCTCATGAGGCTTGATCATCATCGTAAACACCCATGAGGATTGATGTTCTGACCAGTCTTGTCTCGTGGCTGATATTGCTAATTAAACCTTGTCTCGTCTCATTTATTATTTATGCACTAGATTGAAGTTCCAGTTCAGTTGACGCCAAAGATGGATTGGTTTTCTGTAATGCTGAACTGAATAATGTCTGTCATTTTGTTTATCTTAATATAACATTCTTGATGAGCAGATTTCGTTTGATTTCTCTCTCTCTCTTTCTCTCTCGCTCTTTCTCTCCCTCCTTCTCTTTATGGCTCATGCCTCAGGAGTTGCTTTTCTATACAATGCATCCATCTGAGACAGATCAATAAACCTGGCCCAACCTATCCAGTCTGTTAGATGAAGTAGACCATGCCGTGTGCTGGGAAAGGAAACACTGACCCAACACTTATTGTTTTGTCTTTAATAGATCAGGGAATACTGCGGCTCCTCCCTCGGTTTTTTTTCCCCTGTATTATTGCGTCAAGGTGCTGACAATGGGACTTATTTATCAAGCTGAATACGAATGAAATCATTCATAAGACGTTCAGAGGAACATTTACTTCCTTATTTAAGAAAATCAGTACATCCAATTGTTCATAGACTACGAGCGCTTCTGGGTTTGCGTAAATTGACGTTTAAGGAGACTGACCAGCGTGAACCTCGAATTAATCGTCTTCAAATCGATCGCTTTGCATTAACGACACTAATTAAAGAAATATTAAATATGGAAAGAAAAACAATCATTTAAAAAGACAGCATAAATACTTAAAGTAAGACGTGTTTGCAAAATTATATCTCAGCAAGTGAAGATATTATGAATAAAGGAAACGTTATCTGGTATTTCTCATTATGAGATTATTATCTAACAAATATAAAACCATCAAACCCATTTATAGACATATTTACGTATTTAAAACATTTTTTTTTTATTTCTTATTCTGTTGGCAGATCATTTTGTTTCTTTCTAGAAATAAACTATTGAAATAAGGAAAATATTATATCTGCCAATAAAATAAGATCATTTCGGCGTGTGATGTGTTTGGTGTTCATGATCTGTTCAGGTGCCGTTACGAGTCCAAATAACCAATTCCTCTTCTTTCACCATTTTGTCCTCAGTTTGTGTGTTTAGTTCTCCTTCAGTTCAGTTCCTTTTAAGGAGTTTTGTGGGCGTCACTAAATGCAAATGAGCCGTGCCATGAATGCGCTTGCACTTTTACGGTGATTAGCGTTCGTCGCGATACGCATATGAGTACGAAGAAAATCTGCCACAGATTTTTAAGCAAACATTTAGACACAGCTTTACCTAGAAATTGATGAATGAAGCCCATTGAGAGAGTAATCCTATAACGCTATAAATGTGTTTCAGACGTTTTTTTTTTTCTCGCCCATGACTAAAGTAAATCTCCTGTGAGTTCGGGGCAGCGATTTTGTTTTTTCATTACAGTCAAGCTTCATGCAAATCAATTATGAAACATTGCTGTGCAATTTGATTCCTGGACAGTCGAAGGTGGTAAACCAAGGTTCTCTCTCTCTCTCTCTCTCTCTCTCTCTCTCTCTCCAACACGTCCTTGAGCTTTTTAACTTTTTGCAGCCAGGGAGGCTAAAATTGATTCCACAGGCCCCTTCAGTACAGATTTATTTATTTTATGAAAATATCCCAACTAATATTGATATAATAATATTAGTCTCATTAGTTCAATGTGTACAATAACATTCTGTGGTTTTTTAAAAAAAAATTTTTTATACCTTTCCACCAAAAGAACACATTAGGTCCAAGTTGACATAATTTCCTTCTAGTCTAATAACTAGAAGAACTTAATAACACCTTTAATAACTTTAATACGTTTATATGCTTATACGTTATTATACTGGATGATGTGTTTTATGGATCCTGACTTCTGTAGACTTTCTGTCATATTTCTCTGAGTCTCTTTTCCTTTTCTCTCTCTCTCTCTCTCTCTCTCTCTCCATCTTTCTTCTTCTCCTTCTCTTTCCGGCTAAATGAGCTGTTTTCAGGGTAACTGTACAGCACAAAGTTAAGCAGGACACTCTGCTTCTGTGTCCGTGATGTCTTTATGCCGCATAAGAGAGTCAGTGTAATATACTAGATTTATATCAGTATTGTAATAAATCCAGTAATGGATGGAAGTTAGGGAGAGAGGAAGCGCTTAACGATGCCATCTCTCTCCATCGGAACATGGGAGTGTGTGTGTGTGTGTGTGTGTGTGTGTGTGTGTGTGTGTGTGTGTGTGTGTGTGTGTTTGTTACTGAAAGTCAAGCTGTCGGATTACATCTCTCTCCAAGCAAGCGAAAGTCTGCATGACTGCTCTTTGTTCCTGAAGCTGGATGAGAAGCTTCAGAGCATTCAAAGGATGAAGTTGTGGACTGGAAAGCAGTCTCAGTTCTAGCTGCCCAGTGGAATTAAGATGGTTTTAATGTGATGGTGAAATGTAATAGGGGTGTAATGATACTGCGTATCGTATCATATCGTATCATATCGTTCGATACGAAGCTCTTGAGTCTTGCGTATCGCAGGATACTTTCAACAGACTGCATAATAAAGTTTACTCAAGTACTCAAGTAGCTTCCTCTTTATCTCGAATCAGAAGAGGCTACAGGTGCTGTCGACATCACATGATGACAGGAACACTCGCACACACTCACACACACTCACACACACTCACACACACTCGCCCACACTCACACACACACTTTCATTCTCTTTCTCTGCTTTAAGAAAACGTTTTGTATAATCCAGGTTAAAGAAAGCTCATAGGTGCAGATATGAGATTTAGTATAGAGCGGAACGCAGGATTCAAAGACACGTTTGAGCTACAGAAAGCCACGTGATTTCAGACGGTTTTCACGTCAGACTGGGATAGTTTTGGAGCAAGGTTTTAAAGTTGAAGTTAAAAAAACAAAACAAACTTTGGTTAGCACTTAACATTTAAGTTCTACTTAAACGCCGAAGACGTCACCGACGTTACACTCGTCCGCCGTGTTTGCAGGTTGAATTCGGCGAAGCAAACCGTCACAAAACTCCTCCTCCCTCCCTCGCGCAAGGAGTTGTGGGTAACTTTAGCTGAAAAACTGTCCACGGATCCACGCTTCGAAAATCTGCCGTAAAAAGTAGACCATCCGGGTACCTTTGGGATACCCATTTCAACAGTTTGGGGTACGCTAATTCTAATCTAGGATACTATTTAGTACCGTTAGTAGGCAAATTGGGACGCAGCAGTAGTCATGGAGAAGTTTGGTCATGTGACAATGTTATATCTACACTGATGTCTGTTTAAGTGAAAGCCTCTATATAGGTATGTACAGCCGTGTCCAAAAGTTTTGAGAATGACACAAATATTAATTTTCACAAAGTCTACTGCTTCAGTGTTTTTAGATCTTTTTGTCAGATGTTACTGTTACTGAAGTATAATCACAAGCATTTCATAAGTGTCAATGGCTTTTATTGACAATTACATGAAGTTTATGCAAAGAGTCAATATTTGCAGTGTTGACCCTTCTTTTTCAAGACCTCTGCAATTGGCCCTGGCATGCTGTCAATCAACTTCTGGGCCACATCCTGACTGATGGCAGCCCATTCTTGCATAATCAATGCTTGGAGTTTGTCAGAGTTTGTGGGTTTTTGTTTGTCCACCCGCCTCTTGAGGATTGACCACAAATTCTCAATGGGATTAAGGTCTGGGGAGTTTCCTGGCCATGGACCCAAAATGTCGATGTTTTGTTCCCCGAGCCACTTCGTTATCACTTTTGCCTTGTGGCAAGGTGCCCCATCATGCTGGAAAAGGCATTGTTCGTCACCAAACTGTTCTTGGATGGTTGGGAGAAGTTGCTCTCTGAGGATGTTTTTGTACCATTCTTTATTCATGGCTGTGTTCTTAGGCAAAATTGTGAGTGAGCCCACTCCCTTGGCTGAGAAGCAACCCCACACATGAGTGTTCTCAGGATGCTTTACTGTTGGCATGACACAGGACTGATGGTAGCGCTCACCTTTTCCCCAAACAATCAGAAAGGGGATTCATCAGAGAAAATGACATTACCCCAGTCCTCAGCAGTCCAATCCCTGTACTTTTTGCAGAATAGCAGTCTGTCCCTGATTCAGCTGAAACCGATCAGAGCTGCTAGGTTTGCTTGATTGACAGGTCTGTTTTAACAGACATTACATCCAACAAATCTCATACTGTTCCCATAATATTCAACTTGTTAGAACTTGTGGCGCTTGACAAAATAAATGACAGATGCGACAGTTTGGAACGTCAGCATGACGGCAAATGTAAAGAGAGCTTGCACAAATAACACATCCATCTTCATTCTCTTGTGATCTGCAGCCTGAGCCAATTTGAGTTAGTGAAAGCCTTTTAAAAATCAGCCAAACCTCAAAGCCTATAAAGTGTATTGACAAGAAGCGTACTCTCAGTTTCTGAGTCTTGGCTTCAGCCGGCTTCTTGTGCAAAGTCAGACGTCCTGTCTACAATCGGTAATCAGTCGAGTACCAAACGTACTGACTTGACGAAAATAACTGCCAGTAATAATTCACTCGAGTAAAAGACAAAGTAGAGATCAAGAAAAATGACTCCAGTAAGAGGAAATAAGTCATCGGGTGAAAAACTCATTTACAAATTACTTATACTTAATATCGGAAAATGTTCTACGTCTGAGGGACAATGATGTAAACTAACTAAGCAACATCATATAAAGAAGGGTAGTTAGCTAGCTAACTTAGACAAATACTGTTGGGGTTTCTGTAGCTTACGAGGTTTGTCAGCTAGCTAGCACATGTTAATTCTACTTACACATCATCCTGAGCGTTACCTATAGGCCGTAGCAGCACTTAGACGTATCTGACACGACATGCGATCGCTACTGAACATCGAAGTCTTCGAAATCGTCTGCCCTGAAGAGGAGACCCACGGTGGAAGACGTCCTGACTGTTACACGCCAGAAAGCTTCACGTTATCAATGATTTTAGGTTGTCCTTTATTAAATTGAAATGATATAGTCCTGTGAATGAGCTGTATGTCCCCGTGAATGAGCCGTTACTATAGAAACGTATTATATCGTATTAGAACTAGAGCGTTCATTTAAACCTGCCATTTATGTCATATAGAGATGTTATTTATACATAGAAACGAATGCATTCTGATTTGAGAATTCAACCATGCTTTGGTATAAAGGAGCGTTCTTCCTTTCACTATTTTCCTCAGAATTAGCTGTGTGTATTGCACGGTCTCGAAGGCTTTGAGACTTGCTCGAGCATGTTGGATTAACACTAACGGGTATGTTTTGTTTGTGGCACGTCAAGATTTCAAAGGCGTCCGAGGTGCGTAATTGCACGAGAGATTCTTGTATGAGAAACAACTTGACAGATTTCTGAAGATCTCGGCGCTCTTCATTTCACTTAAACAAACTCGCTCAGCACAAAAGCTGTAATTATCTTGCGTAGTGTTCTGTAATCCCACGACATCACTGTCACAGTTTTATAAACAGTCTCTATTCCATAAGAACCTGAATTTCTTTTAATTCATTCTGTGTTTCATTTTTTTTCACATTTTTGAAGCACAGCGTGGTTTTTTTTTTTTGCTAAAGCGAGAGTTATCTGGCTGCGGTCTTTCTAAACAGACTGATAAGGGGGCGGAGTGAAAGCGTCTTGGGGGCGTGTCTATAAAAAGTATGTATTTTGTTTGTAAACGTAAACAAGCAGGTCATCATTTCCAAACCATTTTCTTAAACCGTTTTTTCTTTAAACCATTTTTTAAATCAAGTTCTACATATTTTCCAGGTTATTTATACAAGTAAATAAAATATATATATATATATATATATAATCTATTGGACCTTTAATGGATTCTGGAGTTTTGGTTCCTGTTGTAGCTTTTGAGCTAACAGGATACGTCGTGCTCTCCTGTGAGAACTGGTCTGTTGGCTGTGGCAGGAATTAGCCTCGTGGCTCACGCGCCCAATAGCATTTGCGTCGCCCGGCTGTCGAAAGGTCAGCATGGTATTTGATTCCTGCCGACAGAAGCAAAATAATGTGCATATTATATGTGTGTGTGTGTGTGTGTGTGTGTGTGTGTGTGTGGTTGTGAGTGGGGGGTGGGGGGCATGTTTTGATATCGTGGTGGGGACCAAATGTGGTTCCATGAGGATAGAAATAGCCGACAGGTTTGTCCTTGTGGGGACATTTGGATGGTCCTTACGAGGAAAACTCCTTATGTTGTTTTTTTCTTTTTTTAATACTAAAATTGTACGTTTAATTATTATTATTATTTTTTTAAAAACTCAAAAGATTTGCTTTTGGTTGTGTGAGCGCGTGTGGGTTTTATATGAGCCGAGCGAATGCTCCCTCTCATCAGTGTAAGGTTGCTCTTTTATGACTTCCGACCGCACTCAGAGAGCTTTCTTCTCTCCTCCTTGAGCAGATCATCCATTACTCTGCAAGCATTCTGCCTGAGTATTCTCACTGTCTCCCTAAACAGGGTATCGATTCAGCCATGTACCCACTGCATCCCAAGGCACTTCACATGTCTGAATCACTTTATGTCCTGACTATGTATAGAATATGTACTAAATAAGCCACACACCATTCATTTGAATGAGCTAAGTATGTAGATGTCCAGTGGCGGGCTAAAGCGCTGGGAAAGACACTGTTATGAATGTTTAATTAGCCTGTGTTGAATTCAATTCAATTCAGTTTTATTTGTGTAGAGATTTTAACAATGTTCATTGTCCCAAAGCAGCTTTACAGAAATATATAAATTCAGGATATAGATTTTAAATGTATGAATTTTATCCCTAATGAGCAGCCAGAGGCGACGGTGGTGAGGAAAAAACTCCCTGAGACGCTATGAGGAAGAAACCTTGAGAGGAACCAGACTCCAAAGGGAACCCATCCTCATCTGTGTAGTGCAATCATAAATAAATAAATCCCTTCTATAACTGTACTAATACTACATGGTCAAATAGTGCAGTTGTGTAACCAGGAAAATTCATTACAGTTCTTACATGAAGACCGTTTTGTTGAACTTCTCCACTGTTCACTGGGAATTGTGCTAGTCGCTAACTCACTCACTGAACCGGTGTTAGCATTATCTAAGCTGTATAAACATACACAATAGGGATGTAGCCGTATATGAAAATAACATTCTGATTGAATAGATAGAAATACAAACAGGAATCGTTGGTGGACTATACTTTTAAAGGTTTTGTTTTGTTTTTTCAGGTTTAGGTTTATACTTCCATGTAGAATTTGTGAAAACCCTTGCACAGGGTTGCCAGGTTTTAGCGAAATTCCCACCCCAAGAACTCAAAAAGTATCCCGAAATGTCTGTTGTCTCCTCTTTTACTCAGTCTTTGCCTGGGAAACAAGTTAACAGTGGTGCGCACGCATTTTTTGATTTGCGATATCGGCAGTATGCAGACAGTATACACTAAACCTAAAAAATATTAACTGTTACGTTCATCGCACACGTTTTTCCATCATTCTTCAATTAGCATTCAATTACAAGAAAATCTCCTAAAAATAAATTACTGCTCAATGGATGCCATTTTGAGTCTCAGATCCTGATAACATGTCCAGAGAACTTTGAACTTTCTGGAATGTAGCAAAGCCAAAAACTAAAGTAAGACATTATTATTTGGTTATTCTTTTTAACTATAATCAACGGTTTCCTGATTTGGGAAAGAAAGATAGCTCCCTAGCTTACTCAGTCACATGAGATACAAAGCTTTCCAGAAAGTTCCACGTAACGTTAGAAGTTCAGGAATTCAATGAAGTTATGTTCAGCAAATTGATATTTATTGTTTCATTTGTCAATGAGAAATTACTTCTTTTCCAGCAACAGCAACAAAAAAACCCACTTCCTGTTCAAGTCTGTATGCAGATACACAGTGGCATTGTGTTACACGTACTTTAATACACATGTGACATGAGCTATACTGAGGTATAATTGTCCTTGAACTGGTTTTAAGGATGTGAAAGCCAGCGATTTCGAGTTTCATCAGTCTGCTCTGACCCAAACTACTACGCTAACAAAATAGGCTAAGTATTATAAATGGGAAAGAAGCCACAGAGCGCATTTAAGCATGGTCAGCCAAAAGAAAAATTGCTCTCATCCACTTAATTCTCTCAGGCTTATACAGTTTTATAGTATTGGAAACCTGATAGATGGGCTGTTCAAATGGAAATGTCCATCATACCCAATCTGGACCGAGACAGACATCCATTTGTCTTTGTGTGTAGACGTGGTGATGTAACAGCACTGTGTTTCTACAGGAACGCATCCTGAAAACAGCTGAAATTAAATCAATCAACGTGGAATTCCTGACAGACGTTCTCGTGTATTTATTATACTCAAATGTAATTGAAAAGCTCAAGACATGGGTTAGGTATGTTAGCAGTTTGGTTAAACAGAATACTCCGGCATTATTATTTTTTAAACCTAATATCTTTCCACCATTTCTGGAGCATATATATATATATATAACTGTATACAGTTGCAATCAAAATTATTGAACCCCCATTGCAAATCAGGTTTATTGTCAAAACCTGTTTGCGATGAACAAATCAAACAAAAGCAATTGAAATAGTTCAACACAACGAATGCTTCAAGTGGTTTCCCCAAATTCAACTGAAAATGCAACTTATAATGACTTCTCCAGTCTCAAAATTATTCAACCCCTTCATGGCAAGTATCTTTAGTACTTAGTACAGCACCCTTTTGCTGTTATGACCTGCTGCAAAAGAGATGCATAGCCAGACACCAGCTTCTGGCAGCGTTCCTGAGGAATCTTATCCCGTTCCTCATGAGCAATGGCCTCCAGTTCAGTAATATTCTTGGGTTTGCGTGTTGCAACCGCCTTCTTCAAATCCCACCAGAGATTTTCTATGGTGTCCCTGTAGAATCTTCCAGGACTTCTTCTGCAACCAAGCCTTGGTGGAATTTGAGGTATGCTTGGGATCATTGTCCTGTTGGAAAGTTCAATGACGCCCAAGCTTCAGCTTCCTCACAGACGGCATGACGTTTTCTCTTAGGATTTCCTGATACTTCAATGAATCCATTATGCCTTCCACACTCCAGTGCCAGCAGATGCAAAGCAGCCCCAGAGCATCACCGAGCCACCACCATGCTTGACTATGGACAGAGTGTTCTGTCTTCATTCTTCTTTCTCCAGACATACCGCTGAGCCATCGTGCCGAAAAGTTCCAGTTTTTGTTTCATCGCGCCACAGAACAGAATCCCAAAACTTCTCTGGCTTATTTATATGATTTTGAGCCGACTTTTCTTGTGCTTTTGGGGTCTACACAATATTAGGCAGGTGGTTTTAATGTTATGGCTGATCGGTGTACATATAGACAAAATTAAAATCATGCAAAAATAGCCAAAATAACCCCAGACCCCAACAAAGGGCTAAAACAAGTGACTATTTAAAGCTAATTTAAAACTTTAACAATAAAGATTTTAGGATTAGACAGACGAGAGTGTAAACGGTTTACAAAAGCTGTTCTTACTGTATATCCTTTTATCCAATTTTCAGTGCAGGACCAAAAAAGAAAACTGAGGTGTTTTTATTTTATGCTACTGTGTTAGCAAATCATAACCACAAATTCTTCCGCCTGAAAAAAGTAGTCCTACCTCTGAAAGCAAAGCGTGTACAGGTGAAGATCTTATTTAAAGCAATAATCCAAAAAGCAATACGTGTTACAGTGATTTATTCACGTTTACGTTATATAATGACAGGGTTCTTAGGCTTTACTGTAACACATGCTTTCAAACGCAGCTCAGCCAGTCAGATTTTAAGAAACGAAATGATCCGAAATTATAATAATTTTGATTAAATTGTGCTACAGAAATCTGTGTCAGAAACGTCTGACTGCTTCAGCGACTGTTTTTATCAGAAGGTTTCGCGTAAATTAAATCTGCATTCTGTTTTCTCATTACAGGGAAACGCGTCGAAATTTGCGTCCGTGTTAATCACACCTACAGAAGGTTGAAAAACACTCTTTTAATGGTGTGTGTGTGTGTGTGTGTGTGTGTGTGTGTGTGTGTGTGTGTGTGTGTGTGTGTGTGTGTGTGCAGGCCAGTGGCAATTACAAACATAGGCAGAGATAACAACCCACTTTGTCTCTTTCTATCTTTCTCTCTATCAGCCTTGCTGAAACCCCCTGACACACACCCATCCCCCCACACACACACACACACACACACACACACACACACACACACACACACACACACACACACACACACACACACACAGAAGTGATAAAAGTAATTGTACTGCATGTCATTAACAAAGAAAGGCCGGGGAGGAGAGGAGGGCTGGCCCGTCCGTCCTGCTGTACTGAATTTTAATTGTGTCTGTTGGCTGTTGATAAATACGTAATCGACCTCTACACTCTCCACACACTCACATATAGTGTATACACTCACACACGCTTTATACACGCCTTCCAATGCAGTCCCAGGCTCAGATCAGTCCAATACAGAAGACACACACACACACACACACGTTATTTATGGAGCTGTTGAATTATGCATGGCGCCGGAAAGCGAGGCTAAACTGTGGGGCGTGCAGATGTCTGCACAGGGAGTTGAAAGCCTCTTCTCTGCGGTGACTCGGCTGGCACAGGCTGCCATTTGTGTCTTTTAGTGTGTGTGTGTGTGTGTGTGTGTGTGTGTGGGTCTAGTGAGTGATTACTGTACTGGAAGCTGGAATAGAGAGTAAGGGTGTGTCACACAGATGTTTTTAGAAAAAAGGGCCGTAATGTAAGAGTTCAACATGTAGAGCACAGACGTCTGATATATAAATAAAACACGTGCGTCAGAACGAACACCAAGTACTTCCCATTATAAAATATCTTAAATATAAATATTATGATTTATATAAAATATAAAATATCTTGTAATAGTGTTTCTCACATTTCTTGAAAAGATTAGGTTTCAGATCATATTTTAATATCTACATAAATCTGACCACAGCCTCAAAACTCTGACATTTGACTTGAAGTGAATGTTTAGAGTAACCCGTTTAGAAGCAGTTGAGACTCGACAACATAAAATCATCCAGTGTCCGGTCTAGCAGCTCGTTTTGAGCGGTTTTAGACCCAGTACCTTTGTTCAGCTGTGTTCCATACGGCAGGTGTGCTGTGTTTCCCGAAGAGCTAATATCATTAACCACAGGGTTGCCAGGTTTCCGCGAAATCACATCTCAGAAAAACACGCACAAAGGACCCGAAACTAGCCCGAAGAATTCAGCCATTGGAAAGGGGAGACGCGTTTATCTTCTATTTCTCAGCCTTTGCGTTGGAAACGAGGCCACTGTGGTGCGCACGCATTTCTGATGTACGGATATTATCCACTCCCCCTTTCCCTCTTCTAATCTTTGCAATATATCTTGTAACAGAAATGGTTCTGTACATCATACACACACTGTCTGAGCTTATACTGTGCCTTTCTTTTGAGGAAAGTTATTAGATTTAATTCTGGTTTTTTTTTGCTATAAAACAAGATCTTGACGGCTGCTGAGTATTCTTAATCTAGCTCAATCTGGCAACCCTGTGAAGTGAGCATGGGGCAGCACGATTCGTGCCCCAATTGGGCCTCTATTTATTAGCGCTTCCCACTCGCAGTTCCCATGTTTGACCACTAGCAAAAATGCAATAATAACAACTCTAAGGAGTTAAATAGGGCAGTGAGCACACAACAACTAGAAAGGCGAGCGAACATCGGCGTAACATCGGCGTAACATCGGCGTATATCTGTCACATAGCAACGTCTGTTTAAACTGCTGGATATAAAATGTATTCGAGTTGTGAACGACTTTATGAAGATTAACATTTCTTGATGGACGAGCTGCCAATGCATTTAGACTGATGATGTCATTTTAAAGTCACTGGGAGAGTTTTATTTACAGATACACAGTATAGATATTTTTAGAGTTTCATTACTGTACAAATGTCCGCATACAGTAAACGCAGGGTGTCGGTTACGCAGTAATGCTGTTCCGCTGCTCAGTCTGTGGGAAAGCTGGAAACGGGAGCAGCTTGACCTCCACACACACACACACACACACACACACACACACACACACACACACACGCTGGTTTTATTATCTTTCTGAGGACCTTCCACTGACAATTATTGCTGTAAATGATACAAATGTGATACACATCCAAAAGGAAATATTTTTTGGCTCTTTTAGCTTTTCAAATAAAAACTGATTTTATTATAAAATTACAATTTATTTTGCGAGTACATTTTATCCTTTCACACACACACACACACACACACACACACACACTGGAGTGTTCTACAGTGCCTTGAGGGAGTGTGCATGCAACAACTCGCCAGTGTGACGGGAGAGAGACGGCTCAGGGAACGATAGAATAGAGGGACAACACTTGTGTGATGACTGCCACCGCACTGGACTTATGGGAAATGGAAGTTAGCTAATCATTCTTTGTCTTTGTCTGATGACATTTTCACACTTTATAATTAAAGCTGCGATATGTAAGGAGATTTCCATTAAAAGTTTATGAAGTGCTGGACGGTATGATGCGACGGGTATCAGGACAAACAGGCACTGGTTTATAAATAAAATAAGATAATAATCTAAAACATAATCATGATCACGGTAAGGATATGTTTTATAATAAATGCGTGTAAAAAAAACCTGGATTCTTTATTTCTTTAATGACGCTTTCGTATTGGAGTTAGTAAATGATTAGCTAAGATATCATCCTCTCATTTCACATATATGTGTGTTATTTATTTTACGTGTTTACTCAGACTTGTGTGTAAACGAATAGGTAATGTCACGAGCAACCTGACGCTACTTGGTTATAATCTGACTGAGGAATCTATCAGGAATTTTATTCGGGAATCAGATTGACGTTGAAATGTTCTCCACTTATTGTCATTATGGATTAGCGTTAAAAGACAGAGAACGCTATTCGGCTAAACTGAGCGGTGGACTAGCCTACAGTGACCGAACATATTGTATATACACATCTCATACAAACTCTGAGTGCTTATACTAGAGAGGAATCGAAGGCGTACACGTCTCTTCATGATCACGTAAAAACGAAGTCGAACAAAGTTAGCTAGCTAAACGTGTCCGTTATAGGCGGCTCCTCGGTAAGAACGAGACCTAGCGACAGAGTGTAGCATTATTTAGCTAGTCTCTTGATGTAGATTTTAGGCTTGTTAGAGCATTTTTACGTAAATTAGGCAGCTTAGCTAACTAGCACGCTAAGCCTGTTACATTTATTTAGTTTATTGATACGATCGTTAGTTACTTAGCTGGAGCACCTCAGACCAATTTTCCTCCTAACTGCCTATAAACACAACCGGCTTGGAAAGTGTCCGGTTTGATAGTGTGCCTATGTTTAAAAAAAACCTATGTTTATGAACGCTTTACAGATTCTGACACCCAGAAACACAACATGATGTTTACTGACTTCAGTATAAAAATCACTATAAACTCCAGCTATGTTTCTGAAGCCAGGAGGCTGACATCAGAGCCACGTGTCCCAATCAGGTGTCTGTTAAATGGACTAATTTAATATTAATGTAGTATTAAATGGACAAAAAAAACAACCCTCGATTCTTGATTTTCTTTTCCTCAGTGTGCGGCTGTGACCTGGCCTGTTCCGGATTCTTCCAGCAGGCCGGTGAGTACATCTGCACCGAGGACTACCAGCGGCTTTACGGCACTAAATGTGACAGCTGCGGGGAATTTATTACCGGGGAAGTGGTGTCAGCTCTGAGCCGGGCTTACCACCCAAAGTGCTTCGTCTGCACCATCTGCAGGTACGAGACGCTTTACAGAATATCTGTCCATCATGTATAAAACATTTCATGAAACAGACTGAAGACATTTGGGTTTGAGATCAAAAGATGAATATGAGAAGAGAGTTTAGAATTTCAGCTTTTATTTCCTGGTATTTATATGTAGACGTGTTAAACGGCATAGAACACAGCGCCTTTCGTATCAGACCGCCCACTCTGTAGGATAGATTGATTGATTAAACAATAAATAGCTCTGAACATCTACTCTTTTACTCATTTTAGCCTTCAGTTTCAGCTGTGAAGACTGCATTTGTTGTTAAAAAGGATAAAACCAACATGAAGATCAGAGAGCTGTCTATGGGAGAAAAGCAAACCATTTCGAAGCTGAGAAAAGAGGGGGGGGGAATCAATCAGAGGCATTGCACAAACATTGGGCATGGTCAATACGACAATTTGGAATGTCCTGAAAAAGAAAGAAACCAACAGACAAGGGTTAGGCCAAGGAAAACAACAACAGCTGATGACAGAAACACTGTGAGAGCTGTGAAGAAAAACCCAAAAACGACAGTCAGTGACATCACTAAGAACCTCCACAGGGCAGGGGTGAAGGTATCACAATCCACCATTCGAAGAAGACTTTGAGAGCAGAAATATAGAGGCCACAAACCACTCATCAATGATCAATCATCTCACATTCATCTTTTGATTTCAAACCCAAAAGTATTCATGTCTCCAACAGACTGGATACCTGTCCATTTTTTAAATCTCCAAATCTCTGTTACAACTTGCTTTAATAACCTTCCTGTCCTTTTCCTGTAACTAATCATGAAGCCCGTCATGTCCACTCTCCATGGAATTGAGGGAGAAGAACCTTTTTAGTCCTTTTCATCATTTCCTCACCATGTTCACAACCTGTAAAGTTTCCCTCAGGCACGGCTTGTATTTGCTTTCACCTTTAAAGGGCTAACTGAGAGGAAAATGGTGTCACATTTGATCACAACACCTAAACAAACTAGGACAGTCCTCAGCTGCGGGGCTGAATCCCAATGTCAGGAATGTTCACTGCGGCTTGACGCCGTTCCTTATCTCGGCACGAGTGTGGGACAATTTTGAGCAAACCACACACACGGAAAAAGATAATTATAATGAACAGGATTTTAACTGATAGTCTATTGATCTGTATTGGCACACGTCAGATCGCGTACAGACACACGAGCCTCGGAGATGGGGAATTTTAATTAAAAATAAAAACAGCTGATTAATGTTATGTCTGCAACACTAATCTTAATCAAGTATTCTGTTAGCATTTGAAACTATCCTATCATAGTGAGGACATTTTGTCTTTTTTGTCCTCACAAAGGGCAGAATACATGTACACACACACACACACACACACACACTCACACACAAACACATGCTGGTGGCTAGTATGCAGCAGTGGTGAGATTATTTAAAACATACCAAGGGAGCTGAAAATAATGTTTAGCTTTGGATGAACAGAGTTTTAGATGGAGTCTTTAAAAAGCGGGTCTGCAAACGTACAATCATAACAAACACGCTTCCCTTTTCCCTCTGTTTTTAGCTATTGTGAACATTTTTTCTTTGAAAGATGCATATGAAAAGTCAATAGCCAATAGATAAATCTTTTACAATCAGTCCGTACAGGATTTCGCAGAGTTTTTTGTGATTGTTGCGGCCAAAAACGCTCGATTTTCTTCAAAATTTGCGTTTTTTGTGCTTTTTTTTTTTTTTTTTGCATAAAACTACTCAAAATTGCAGTTGCAAGAAATAGTTCTGCACGATCTTTCACAGTGATGTTTGTTGGTAAATGAGACCTTTTAGCTGTACTCATGTTCGACTCACGTGAAACAAAGAGGGCTTTGGCTGAACGCACGTTGTGATGACGTCACATAACGCGTCAGAAGGCAGAAGGCAGAAGGCAGAGAGACTAGCCCTGTCACGATTCAGGAATTTTGGCCGATATTGAATTGTCTTGCGAAACTATAATGATTAACCATTTAAAAATCTTTTCTGATGATTTCACGTTGTGCTTATAAGCATAACTGTGGCATAATGAGGCACATACACCTTATGAAAGACAGCCAGATTTATCAAACACGCAGTCAATTAAATTGCCTTTTAGACTTAATAGCATAAGATCACCTTTTTTAATCCCGAAGGACATTTTTGTGCCAATAAACATTTTTAAAATGGTAATACAATAGAAATATTCTTTAAAATTGCACATAAATACTGACTTAACAGTGTAAATTGGTACGTATCGTATCGGTACGTGTTTAGGGCTTCGGATATCCCTATGTGTATTCGGATATAAAACCAGAGTGGGTGTGGCCTAAACCGGAACGGTTTTAACAGGGTTTTTTTTTTTTTTTTTGTCATTTAAAAATGACACTCAGCTAGAGATTGAACACGTCTTTATTTAATCCCCCTCAGTTATTATTTTTTTTTGTACCTGCTCAGTACTTTGCCAAAATATAAACAAAATTCTAGCCTAATTTAAGCCACCGTGACCCTGACCAGGCAGTTACTAATGATGAACGAGTGTGAAATTCATCGTGTAGCAACACGTTCAGTTTAACAACGATCTGACCTCTCACCCACATGAAAGTAAAAACCCGAGTAAAAAGAACACATTTTCTGTCCATTCCAATACATTCAAGTAATATTTTCATATTCAGTTACATCTCTTATAAGTTAATTAAAAGTTACATAATCAGGATTAACTCAAATGATTGCAATTAGGTGATTATGAAATAAATGGGACAGGCCTAGGAGAGACCTCAGTGTCCTAACCACTGTACTGTGTAATCCAAGTGGGCAGTTTACACTGCGGTCTTATTAAACTACATACTGTGTATGCATGTGTGTGTCCTTCTTTATCCTTCTGGACCAGGACTGAGCACTGCTGTCATAGCCTGGAGCTCCCAGCAGGGAGGATGGCTTAGATTCTTAAAAAGGAGAGCCTGAAGGAAATCTTGTGTCATGAATTATTCCATAAAAGCTTGTTAGAGTTCTTAAACAGTTCCATAGTTCTTGTTGACATGAAAGGATCTTTCTGGTGCCACGGTTTTCTTAAACGTTTACTTATCGTTCCCCCGAAATGCAACAGATTACATTAAAAGCAATCGTATATAAAACAGAGAGTACTGGCAATTAAGATTTTACTCTGCGTTAACGGAGAACGGCGGCCTGTAAGTGCAAAGCACGACAAAAAACAAAAACACAACAGCAAATTAAGCAGCACAACAGTATTAACTCATTTGACCATGGCATGGTTGTTGGTTCCAGACAGGCTGGTTTGAGGATTTCAGAAACTGCTGATCCACTGGGATTTTCACACACAACGGTCACTAGAGTTTACACAGAATGGTGCAAAAAACAAAAAACATCCAGTTCTACAGGCAGAAACACTTTGTTCATGAGAGAGATCAGAGGAACATGGCCAGACTGCATCGAACTGAGAACAGGAAGTCTCAATAAAACCACTCTTTACAGCCGTGGTGAGCTGAAAAGCATCTCAGAATGCACAGCTTCACAGAAACTGAACAGCTGAACATCACCTGGTCTTTTTTCAGCTGCTCAGTTTGGTGAATTAATAACAAAATGGACTGTACAGTAGCCACATTACAATACAATAGTTTTTCACTTTTTGTCGAAAAAAGTGCACATATGATTTATGCGGTAATTTAAAAAAATAAATAAAATTTTTTAAAGCAGTTATTTGTATATAGTTGATGAACTTACTTTAGACACAGTAATACTCCGGCTCCTATTTGCATATAATTTACATATGACAACATTTTGACCCTGCATGAGTGTTGCTGTAATGAGCCTATAAAGGATAGCATCAATCACCAAATACATTTTTGGTGTAAAATGAAACTCATCAATAAATAAAATATTAAAAAGAATTGAAAATTGAAAATAAATGGTGGATTGTAATAATTTATTTGCTCATTATGCTTATAGGTGCATATACAGTGCTGTGCAAAAGTCTTAGACACATGCAAAGACATGCTGTAGAGCAAAGATGCCTTCAAAATAATGAAATTAAATGTTTCTACATTTAAAAAAATAAATAAATACAGTAAAGAGCAGTAAACAGTAGTAAATGAAACAAAGTCAATATTTGTTGTGACAAAAAAATAAAAATAGTAGTCTCCGGTACAATGTGTGCAGTTTTATAAGGAAATGAGCTGGTAAGTTTTATTGAGCATCTTGCAGAACCAGACACAGTTCTTCTGGACACTTTGACTTTCACACTCGCTTCTTATTTCTGCAGCGAAACCCAGCAGCCTTCATTGTGTTTACTGTCTGAAAAGCGTCTCTTATGTAATACGCTGCTTTCTTTAATGACGTACAAACATTTTTCTGTAATGTTTAATTCTGTGCTAGAAAACTAATGTTTGGGAATCGAAAATGTTTTTTGTACCGACTCGATCATGTAGACGTCATAAAATAAAAAACAAAGTTTGTACTAAAATAAAATAGGGTGCCTAAAACTTTTGCACAGTACTGTATTCCTGTGATTTGGGTCATATCTGCCTTTTTATTCAATTTATTTCGGTAGAAATGCAGTCACATAATATAGTATAATACTTATGACTCATGTCTTTTCGTGAATCTTTTCACTTGTGAACGTAGTGAGACGGACGCTGCTCGTTACTTTCATAATGAGGCTTTTGAAATGGATGTTTAATGATTGGGATCTCAATTACATTCTCTGACCAACTGTAGCCTAAAGCTCTGAAAGAAATTAAGAATGTACAAATCCAAATTCAGGCAGGAATAATCTCTGGAATCTTCCCAACGCCGGTATAAAGTAATTACCCTCGGCCTAATCCGCTCAACCGCAAAAGCCTCTTTAGTTACACACGTGGTCAAATGCTGGAAAGGGTCATTCAGTCCTTTTTAATCTTTTAATCACGTTCTGTCTTAAACTAGACTCTATTTATAAAAACCAAATGCTGAAAGAGTTAATAACCATCAATATATTATCAGTCAGAATTTTAAAAAGCTCCTCTGAAAACATCAGCTTCCTAAACTCACTGGTAGGAATCCGGTCCTTCTGTTGGGATATTTTAAGAATATGTGTAAGTTATAAAACCCTACGGAGTGTGCTGTTATAATCAAATAATCAATGATGAGGTGGTGTAATGCAGCTCGATGCGAAGCGGAAGTGCCGTCCGGAAGTTGATTATGTTCCAGTAACAGCACAACCTGAAGTGTTTTATTCCTCTCATACCACAGCAGTTTGCCAACGATTATAATTTTCGATGTATTAAAGATCGAAGTCAGACTTTATAGTTATCCGTGTACAGTTATCAAACCAGAGATTCCTTTACCTACAAATCCACAAACTGCTGACACTGGAGACTCCTTCCATAAATGTTAAACAAACATCTCCTTACAGAAAACTTCACCATGTCAACAAGAGCGCATGGATATACATAAAGCCGGAGCTAGTGTCAGAGTTGCTGTTACAGAACGTACAGTTCTGAGAATTCAACCACGCTATGAGATAAAGGAAATTAATCAACACTTTCTGGCCAATCAGAATCAATCTTTCGGAGAGAAATATGATCTACAGTATGAGGAGATCAGGGACGTGTTGACTGATGTCTCAGTCCTTGTTTTGCTCTGTCACGGTGTTCGTGACCGGATTACGCCATTCCAGCGTCACACTGACTGCAGTGACCTTCCATATTTGCTCACGGTTAAACCATTCCATCTTACAACTCTAAATGTCATAATGTTTAAGATGTTCGTTATTCCTAGCACGAAACTATAACAGTGTTATCCGTAATCATGGAAAGAGGTGTACGATGAATCCACATCATCAGTTAACGTCCGGTGCGTGTCCGCGGCCTAACGTTGTCCCTCTCACTGTGCCACAGGAAGCCGTTCCCCATCGGAGACAGGGTGACCTTCTGTGGGAAGAAGTGTGTGTGTCAGCAGTGCTCACACACACTCGTCAGCAGCAACGAGCCCGTCAAGATCCACGGGCCGAGTCGTAAGTCCGATCTCGACAAAACCTCTTTACTGATCTGTTAGACGTTTACGGTTCCGTGGGTTACGCTGTGCACTTAATGGTGGGGGGGGGGCATTATTTCTGATCACAAATAATCAGGGAGAACGTGTGGAAGGTTTTATTTTCTAGAAATAAAGAACAAACGTGGATCGAAAGTATAGACACTTGGGTGAATACACAATTAAATACCACACACACACACACACACACACACACACACACACACACACACACACACACACACACACACTGCACTTTGATTCTCCCTGGAAAGCAGATGCAGTGTCACAGCCTGAGGAGCTGGAGTTGTAATGGAGTGGAGTGGAGTGTGTGTGTGTGTGTGTGTGTGTGTGTGTGTGTGTGTGTGTGTGTGTGTGTGTGTGTGTGCGCGTTTCCATACTTACGGGCCAGAAAAAGGCCACCTATACAACCACAATACTGTCGTATGCTTTGTTTTTTGTTTTTTTTACAAAAGTAAAAATCTTGTTTATATAAAATGAACAAAGCAGAAACCTTTCATTTCCCTGCTGGAAAAAAACAATAGAGACCATTACAGAAATTCTAACGGTTTTAATGGTTATAATGGGAATTGTATTGGTTTTAATGAAAACTATAATGGTCCTCGTGGGTCTCTACTGGTAATGTGTTGGATTCTGTTGGTGGCATGTTTATGTCTAGTGGAGACCAGTACAAACCAGTAAATCCTAATAGAATATGGCCCAAAACACACTACATTTGTTAATGGTTTTAATGGTGTTTGTAGTGGAAACCATTAGAATTTCTGTAAGGGTTTCTATTGTTTTTTTCAGCAGGGTTTTCCCCAAGGTGTGTGTGTGTGTGTGTGTGTGTGTGTGTGTGTGTGTGTGTGTGTGTGTGTGGCTGTTAGTGTTAGAGTTGTATTGCTATACTTGTAAGATATAAATGAAGTCCTCACCAGTACGGAGTTAAAAGCATACGTGTGATTTCCCCACGTCCTCTTCATGTCCGCATGAGTTTCCTCTGGGTTCATCCGGTTTCCTCCCACCTCCTAGTAGGTAGATTGACCACACTAAATTGAGCGAGTAAGAGAGCGACTTCCTCCAAACACCAAGAAGGAAAAAAAAAGATTTATCGAAATTTATAATAATGTAATTGCGATGCTCGATGATCCAATAAAATGATGATGATGATGATGATGATGATGATGATGATGATGATGAATTCAATCCAGTTCTTTGTAACAGACCCTGTTGTATAAGTGTACATCAGTTACATGAATTCTTCATGGACCTTTCAGAGGAGAGTCTCTAACACAGCCATGTATCATCTTTTGGCCCTGTTCTCTTAAACACACACACACACACACACACACACTTGAAGTGCTGTCTGTGGTCACTAGTCATCACTTTGTGGTTAATGAACATTCCATCACTGTAAATATGTTTCCTGTGTCATTTATCATGCAGGCCACAGTAGCACAGTACAGTATAAACCGTATAATCTCTGAATGTGATATCTGATGTGATTATAGTTTAATAAGTGGTCCTGAATTTAAGGTGTGGTCAGTACGTAAGGAACCATTTAGTAAGGAAAATGCTCCAGAGCGTGCAGTTATATGCGAGAACGGTGCATGCCGGGGTGGTGTGATACGGCACTACGCGAAGCGGATTTACTCTTACACCAAAGCGGATTATTTTCGCGTAACAGCGTGGTCCGGAGTGTGTTACTCCGCTTATACAACAGCGATTTGTTAACGATTACAATGTTTAAGTTATAAATGAACGACACGTCACATATTTTAAAAGGTTTATAGTTTAGATTTAATGTTGTGGAGACAAGTTAGTTCCTGTTCTCACTTACTGAATGTTATAGCAGCTGTAAACACCATCGTTCCCTCACCGGCCCCTCCCTCTCTCTCTCTCTCTCTCTCTCTCTCTCTCTCTCTCTCTCTCTGTGTCTCTCTCTCTTTCTCTCTCTCAGATTGTGCAGGCTGTAAGGAGGCGATAACTCACGGTCAGTCACTGCTGGCTCTGGAGAAACAGTGGCACGTCAGCTGCTTCAAGTGTCAAACCTGTGGCACAGTCCTGACTGGAGAGTACATCAGCAAGTATGCACTTCTGTCAAAACACTAAGATAATAAATCTTACGTTTATTGATTTATCAGATGCTTTCATCTGAAGCGAGTCTTTCTTCCAGAATGGAAGAAAGTGGAAAAAGTACAGAGAAACTGTAGTCAAAAAAACACACTGAAGTGTAAAAGTAAATATTTGTAACTTATTATGAACAATTCAGACATTCATTTTTATTCATTTGTTTATTAAATATTCAATAATATAAAATATCCTGCTCATACAAACCTAGTGTTCGGCCTGCTGGTGAGTATATTTAATAACCCTGTTGTAATCAATACTAGGTTGGCAAGAACAACGAAACAAAACTTATCTAGCAAATTTTAATTATATGCCTCTTTGGATTTTAATTAGTCCCTCCAGGATTTTGCGATCGCAGAAATGAACGCAAAATGAAGGAAACTCCTTGCAGTTTTATCAAAATTACCTCTTCGTTTCACGTGCGTCACGAGTACAGCTAAAGGGTCTCGTTTACCAACAAACATCACCACGAAAGACCGTGTGAAACTGTTTTGCGCCATCGCAATTTCGCCAATTCCAGTAGTTTTCTGTAAAAAATAAATAAATAAATAAATAGAGGGGGAAAAAACGCAGAAAACTCCGCAGGTTGCATCACAAATTTTTTTTAAAAGCCGCATCAAAATCAATCATTTTAGGTCGCAACAATCACAAAAAAAAAAAAAACTCCTGTACGGACTGATAAAGGAGACACGTCGTCCTGAAAATCCTGCGAAAGAGAACATCTTACTAAGGTACCAGGATGGACGCTCATCTCTAATATTAACTCACACCTCCTGGAAGCCCCGCCCACTTCCCTCCATCGCACACGCTCTCGACTGGACTCGCGGCTCACCCTCGCTTCCTGTCACGGTAAATAGAGAATGTTTTGAGTTCATTAACGTGAAATACAGAAATCTATCAATGAATGTTCGACTTGATGACTTAACGTCTTTGTAATGGACGTCATCGTTAGGGATGCCGCTTGGAAAGAGGAAAAAATGAAAGACATTTTGAGCTTCAAACGATTCAATATTCCTACAAAAAAAAAAAAGTGTCAGATCTTACACTTTACAAATCATGTTAATGGTGATGGTGATTGGAAAGTGATTCGATTCGCTTTTTTTTTTTTTTTTTTTGCTCTCCTGCGCTGGTCAGTGCTCAGACGCGTTCGGACACACTGAGCAGCAGATCAGCGGTGAAAAGGTCAGCCATGTGGACATTCATTTACTGCACATTTACTGCAGAATCGCCCAGAAGGCCACGATCCAGCCGAGTTTTCATGATTGGCTCTGCCCGATAAGCAGTTCCCGACTGCACGGCTCGTGACATCGTTACTCCTTCCTACTCTCCTTTAACCTGAAATGGTGGAAATGCTCGCTTTGGATTTAAACACATCACAATTTTTTTTAAAAATGGTAAATTGCAAGAAGGGAAAAATCAGTATCACTCAAGCCTAGTGTGGATCGTTGGAAGCGAGAGAGGTCAAGCCGGAGATGTGGAATCTTGTTTTTTTTAATGTGTGTGTGTGTGTGTGTGTGTGTGTGTGTGTGTCTTTCAGAAATGGGATTCCATACTGCGAGTCAGATTACCACAGGCAGTTCGGCATCAGGTGCGAGACGTGCAACAGATACGTCAGCGGGAAAGTGCTGGAGGTGCGGAGATCACTGAATTGGTTTAACCTCAAAACATTTGGAGTTAAAAATCTGGTCTGTAGTGATCTAAACATATTATTATTATTATTATTATTATTATTATTATTATTATTATTATTAGATATCAATTAAACATCAATTAACCCTCTGTAAGTGTTAAAAAAAAACTCAGACTGTATTGTTTTTGGGCAAGAGCTGTGTGTGCGAGTGTGTGTGTGTGTGTGTGAGTGTGTGTGTGCGAGTGTGTGTGTGTGAGTGTGTGTTGATATGTGGGCTGCTTATGCAATTTTCTGTAGTCTGTATTTTTAGATATTTGGGCGTCTCTGCACATTCTCCTACCATACAGATCCCGACCCACTCCTTACCACCTCCTCACACACACACACACACACACACACACACACACACTCTCTCTTTCTCTCCTCTCCTTTACTCTATCTGAGTGTTTTGGTATCTCAGTTCCCTCTCTTTATCTCTGTTTTATACACTGATGTGTTAAGCTCTGTGTATCAGCCATTAATCAAATCAGAACTATATTGATACATATGGATTATACTGTGGATATGTCCTTCACACGGTTTTGTCCATTTTAAATTCGGACAGAGAGGAAAAATACAGTCGAATAATCAACGGATAAATGAACCCAGAGGCCCGAGCTTCGTAAAGACCTATAAATGTTGGATAATAAAGTTTAAATGCAAATTAGATTTGAACCGAAAGTCACAGCCTAGGTTTATTCTCGCGTTTTGCACTCGTGTGTGAGCTTTGGCCAAATTTGCATGCTACGTTTCTTTGGCTTTTTCCCAAGATTATCCCCCGGTTGAGTAAAAAGCTCCGTTAATGGTGCGCGGATCCGTCTTCACATCCTGCCACAGCACACACAATCTCTACGTGAGCGATCAGTACAGCATCAGATCCGTCATACGGTCACGTTAACCCGCGACGTTTTTCCGAAAAATCAACGAGCTGAAGGTGGCCTGCGTGGCGAATGTAGTCCGAGTGCATGCAGACAGGCGTCTATAAATAGAGGTTCCCCCTTAATGCCGGTGCCATAATCATTTAACGTGAGGAGCTTTTGACAGTTCTGCCACCGGAGTGTGTGTGTGTGTGTGTGTGTGTGTGTGTGTGTGTGTGTGTGTGTGTGTGTGTGTGTGTGTGAGAGAGAGAGAACATCGTATTGCGAAACAGACAAAGTAAACAGCCTGAACAATATTTTTTCATCGTGCAGAACCACAGACACCGTACATCACTAACTCCTAAAATCTTCATGACTTTAAGAGCTGTCAAAAAAATTAGCATATTTTCACAATTTTTCCAGACACCACCTGCCTCTCTCTCTCTCTCTCTCTCTCTCTCTCTCTCTCTCTCTCTCTCCGCTCCGTCTCTTCCTCTCTTTTCTTTTAAGCCGACTAGAGGAAGATTTGAGAAGCGTTATTTTATTTTTTTTTTATTTTTTTTTTTTTGAAAGATGCAGCTGCAGCTCACTAGAACTTTTCAGAAAAACTCATTTATACAGTCGACCCTGTAATTATTCTCAGATTGAAAAACATTTACAGGTCAATTAGCTCTTCAAATTCAGGTCCTTTTCTCGTATCATCTTGGGTTCGTCCTGCTTTTTTTTTTTTTTTTTTTGGTCATCTGGTGTTTTGTAGTACGTCCTCTAGAAGTTCTTCACTGACAATTTGTCCCGAGTAATCTGTAATAAAACATCCGGATTTAGTCTCACAGTCATAGATAACTTAACTCGGACACGTAGAGGAAGGACGTTAGAGTGGAATATAAAGACAAGGTAGAATTTTAAATATAACCCACTTCATATCCAAGGCAATTCAAGGTACTGTACAAATAAAATGAGTGTATATAGAAATGAGAAAATTAGAAATAGTTTTTTTTTGTTTGTTTTTTTAAAAACAATTAAAATATAAAGGTTAATGAACATATGAAATAGATAGAATAGAAAGTAGGTTAAGTAGGTAGTTAAAAACTGCAGGAATTATTATAATAATATTTTAAGAAGGTAAAATGCAGCATAATCATAAATGTCCCTGAGAGCTGAAAGTACAGCTTTAACTGTAAGCTTGTTCGAATAGGAATGTTATTAAGTCTGGTTTTTAAAATGTCTGATGTCAGGACACTTCTGAGGCTCTGTGACAGCGGGCTCTTCTTCATGCTCGATATTTACCTCTGCTAACTGACTGCTTCCTAATGAGTCCTGCATTGCTTTAGCGTATCCTGTAGGAATGTTGGTCATAATCCATGTTGTGATTTATATACGAGAAGGAAATAAAGATCTCTCTCTCTCTCTCTCTCTCTCTCTCTCTCTCTCTCTCTCTCTCTCTCTCTCTCTCTCTCTCTCTCTCTCTTCTCAGGCCGGAGGAAAGCATTATCACCCGACGTGTGCGCGCTGTGCACGCTGTCAGATGACGTTCACCGAAGGGGAAGAGATGTACCTGGCAGGTGTGTACTCTCTGTGCTCCTTATGCCCGCACTTTACAGCACTAGCCAAATATTTCAGTCCAATACTTCTATTTGATCTGACAGTAACTAGGGAGCACATTTTTATTTCTTCGGTTCAGTTTGCCATAAAATGCAATGCCCAGGAAAATGCACCATGCATACAGTATGTGTGAAGAGGATTAACTCCTAAAATCCATGCACATGTGAAGACTCGAACGCAAGTTGGATCAGATATATAAAGGCAAAGCAGTGGCACAACCACCAGACCAAACACTGACATAAACCCGGATATAACAAGCTTCAAAAAGGACACGAGAGACTATACAGTATAAAACGTTGTCAAAATGGTGTAACTCTATACTGTGCACTTCGTACTAAACTGGTTTATACTGGATCATTACCATACTTCATACTATTATGGTGTATTGCGTAAATACAAACACTAACACTCCAGTGAAGAAAACAGAACAATAACAGTGCCTGCATCCCAGGGCTGATTTAAACATGGCCGCCATTTCCCCATGAGGGAATCCCTAAAGCAGTTTCCAATACTTTATTAGCTCAAGTAAAGTTCGTTAAATGAGCCTCTGGCAGCTCAAAGGTCCGAATCGATATGACTGTAGACTGTAGATACCCAGAAGGCATTGCAATCTAATACAATTTCCTTTTCAAAACAGGAAAGAACCGTTTGTGAATGTAAACAGGAACAATAAAATATTTCAGAAATGTACCATTCAAGCGCTAAAGTAAAATTTGGTTTAAGTGAGGGTTTCAGTAACTACTGGATCGGTAACTGCTGGATAGTCAGTTAACCAGCTAGTTAATGATCTGATTTAATTCTGTACATAGCTCAAATAGAAACAGGGACTTGCCTTAGACCAAGGGCGAGTGCGTTTAGATTGAAAAATCAATTAAAAGCAGCATTTCAGTGTAAATTACAACTGATTTTTATTGTTTTCCCTAAAGCCTTCCATGCCATCAATATCACAACAAGCAGGACGAAGCAGAACCTGGGCATTTTCCAAAAACTAACACAAAGTGATGTACAATCTTTGATAACAGGGTGAGATTCTCAAAACAGTTTATTGGCAATAACCAAATAAAGTAACTAAACTAGACTAATAAACTAAAATATTTTATTTTACTTTGATGTTTGGTTCGTTACTCATATAACGCAGATTGTGATCAAAACGACAAAATATGGTTAATAACTGCTGATAGACAGATCACTTGCTGAGCTCCATATTACAGAAAACTGTTAGCAACTAAGTGTCCCTTCTTATTTTATCAAACACTTACAGCATCTAACAGAAATAATAATGAGGTAGAAACCTTCACTGTAAAAAAATAAATAAATAAATAAATGTAATACATATTTACTGTAATGTAAAAAAAATAAATAAATAAAGTCTTGTAAAGAAATAAAGCAAAGACTTCAAAACTAATGCAATTAAACATCAAGTCTCAGGTACAGTACTGTAGTTCTTCAGAAGTTTGGTCTGTTGCTTTCTTTACTGACATACAAACATTTTTCTGTAACATTTCAGTTTGGTTGGAAGTGTAATGTTTGGAAATTTAACTTTTTTTTTTACTGCACCAATAATGCAGAAGTCAGAAAATAAATATCTATGACAAAAGTAGTATTTAAAGAAATGAGGGTGCCTTAGACTTTTACACGGTACTGTATTTACAGGTAATTACGGTACGTTACGGTGTGTTTTGCTGTATATTTACAGTAATTTACCGTACATTCAAACTAAAATACAATCCACTACATTTGCCTGACAACTTTATTCAAAATATGACTTACAATTAAGGCAGGATACACCTGAACAGTCGAAGGCTCGTGAACAAGGACCGAATCATTTCAGTGCTCGGTGGTGCTGGGATTTGAACTCTGATGACCTTCTGATCAAAATCCTTAAGCACCGAGACAGATTTCGGTGTTTACTCAACTGTTTTATTAGCATATAAACTTACATCAAAGAGGATTTGTATTTTATCAAACACTACGGCGCCTTTGCCAGGAAAAAAAAAAAAACTCCAAAAAGCGTACATAATAAAAAAAAGTAAACATTTTTGTGCACGTAGATCACTTTCTTTCAGAAAAAAATAAAAAATCTTTTTTTTTTACTTGAGCACAGGATCATTTTCAGTTTCCATGAGTTTTTTATTTTTATTTTTTGTAGTATATGTGGGTTTTTTTGCTCCGTAGTGTTCATTACAGTAGTCACTAACAAACAAAAAAAAGCACAAAAACAATCTAATTATTTTCAGATATTAGATATTCACGTCTTTCTCACGCCTAAAATGTTAAACATCCCATCATGCATTGCGTTTTCTGTTATTTTTCTGTGAACCGACGCGCTTCTTTACAATACCGTTAACATAATAATAAAACGGTATTGTGCTGTCAAATAAATACTGTAAATTTATAGCAGTTTACAGCAAGATCATGGCTCACTAGTGACCCTTTAAGAATGAAACAAAATGATAAAAATGTAAATCCTCTTTCTGCAATTTTATAATATGTATAATGTGAAAGTTTTGTTGAGTCTCACGAATGAAGTGAATCCTGGAGCAGCTTCATGCCATCAGCCTCGGGGTGTAAAACATCTTTATACCTGAATCTTTGTGGTTAATAATGAACGCTTTCAGAGCTTCACCTAATGAAAGTTGATTGATTATGGAGTTTCCGTGGCGCTGAGAAAGGCAGGACAAAAAGAAAGTGAAATTGATGGAATTGATTATACTGTAAGATAAAAAAAATATATGAATTTTACAGTAATTAGTATTAAATAATAATATAGATGACATTCTATTATTTCCTATTACAGTATGATTATGTCTTTAGTGTTATTTTCTGCATACCAGCCCATTTATCTCAAGTTATATATGAGTTTTTATTTACAAAAAAAAAAATATTGGGTTGGTAAAGAGTATGTGTGTGTGTGTGTGTGTGTGTGTGTGTGTGTGTGTGTGTGTGTGTGTGTGTGTGTGTGTGTGTGTGTGTGTGTGTGTGTGTGTGTGGCAAACAACAATGAGACACCAAGGGCCAGATATTTTGTTGTCTGCTCCCGTTTTCGGCCGTAAATAGGTCACATTCTGCACTAAAAGCCTTGTGTGTTATGTACAAAACTGGCGTGCAAGCCTAAACACGCAACGTAAGCACGGCAACATGCAAAGTGCGCTTCTGTTTCTCATGCAGATGAGGGAGGATTGTGCAAAAAGTGAGGAAAGAAAACAGACCGGAGAAATGTGAGGTGCAGCTGATTGCACATTCATGTTCGTGGTGATTCCGTGCATTTCTCCACGCTTGTAGCTCAGTTCTTACATATCTCATGTACATTTTACTTATGACAACATGATTAATAATACAGGACTATTTTAGGACCTTGAGCTAAGAAAGAATTCTTCAGGGAAACTGTTTGTTTTAATACTGTTTATCAATTGTCATGCAGATCTGGTTATAATGCATTACACCAGAAACACACATCCGGTTTCCTCACATTTAACAAGAAACACATTCAGCAGGACTTTTGTGAGATCTGCCAATTTTCCAAAGGCTCAGTCAAAAACAAGAAAACGAATACAGTGTAATTGTACTTCTTCATTAAAACTTTACTGCATGAGAACCTCTTTTATTAAGCACGTTATCTTCGTTACTGAACTCGTATTTCCTCTTTACGAGTCTGTGGCTTTTAAAACATTTTAAAACACACACACACACACACACACACACACACACACACACCGAGTAGATTTACTAGATGGTTCCATGTGCCTTGGGTTTCTGTGATGTGCCACAGCCTTAGAAAATGAAATGTTAATTTCAGACACATTGTGGACGCCTCCCGACGTCCGTATATCTGCAGTGGGAGCTCAGTGGTTAAGACGTTGGGCTACTGAGCAGAAGGTCGTGAGTTCAAATCCCAGCACTGCCAAGCCACCACTGTGGGCCCTTGAGCAAGGCCCTTAACCCTCAACTGCTCGGTTGTATAAATGACATAAATGTAAGTCGCTCTGGATAAGGGCGTCTGCCAAATGCCGTAAATGTAAATGTACATCTGGCCCTGAACGAGTTGCTTCCTCTGTTCAGGAGTGCAAAACTGAAAAACTCATCACTTGTGACCAGAGAGATGGACTGGAACATTCGTATGGGTTATTTTGTGTTGCAGGTTCAGAGGTGTGGCATCCGATGTGTAAGCAGGCTGCGAGGACGGAGAGGAAGCTCAGGGTGAGAGACAGAACTCTGTTTTCATAAAGGTTTAAGTATAAATTAGTTGTATAGAATGCAGTTGTGTGTGTGTGTGTGTGTGTGTGTGTGTGTGGTGAGCAGAAATGAACATAGCCGAAGATTCAAAATTAAGGCTGTGGTCAAGAAGACCATTATCAGGTGCAAGACTAGGACTAGCCAAGACCGAGTCAAGCTCGAGACGTAAAGCCGTCAAATTCTTTTCGTAGCCAAAGCTTTAATTCAACGAGTCTGATCAGTCTGATCTCTTTAGAACACGACACGAACATTATTTTTTACAAACTCCCGAGTCGAGACCAAGACCATATTCAGCGAGACCAATGCCCAAGACTGAGACAAGCACCAAGTACAAATAAATATCAATAAGTCGGAGACAAGTCCAAGTCAATACAGAAAATGTCTTGAGATCAGACTCGTGTCTACAGCTCAGTTAAAAATTGTTAAACTTGCCCCAATATACATCAATTTTTCTGTCCAGCAGCAACGCTGTCTTAAAATCCCACACCCAACTTCCTCCAACTAAATACAACAAACGGAACTGAAATGAGAAAACACAACTGAATCTGAAATATACACATCTGATGCGTCACTATGCCTGAAACGGCGTCCATAATGAATAGAATCAGTAGAAAACTAAACACCAGACTCGTCCATTAGTCGACGTAAACACCTAACAGGATACAAATGCATGAAATACTTTAATAAAAGAGTGTGTTCTTACAGCTAAGACGAACCTCAGAGGCCTCCATCTCTCCTCCCGGCTCCAGTATAGGATCTCCCAGTCGGGTCATTTGTGTAAGTAGCGCTCCTCAGACACACACACACACACACACACACACACCTCTCATACACACCTCTCATACACACAGTGCGTGACTGAGAGAGTGTGTGTATGTGTGTGTGTGTGTGTGTGTGTGTGTGTGTGTGTGTATATATATATATATATATATATATATATATATATATATATATATATATATATATATATATATATATATATATATATATATATATATCTATATATATATATATATATATAATATTGTGTGTGTAAATATTCCCAGGATCCATCATGACCCGCAAGGGGTCACTTACCGAAATGGAATGAATTAAAAATATATAAATAGAGTGTATTATTATTATTATTATTATTATTATTATTATTATTATTATTATTATAAACTCTCTGAGCTCATCACCATTTTTTCAGTTCTTGTCATGTTATTGCCATGTTCATAAATAAGCACATGCCATACATCTGTCTACAAAACATGTGTGTGTGTGTGTGTGTGTGTGTGTGTGTGTGTGTATGTTAGGGCTGTGCGATATGACGATATAATGTGAATATCGTAATAAATGACATCACAGTGTGTAATTTTTCGGAGATATTTTGGACATTAGGATTTTTTCAAATCAATTTTAATTGTTAAATAATTAATTAAGAACTGCAAACTCATTGAAAGCTGCTGGTGTGATTATAAAATTAAGTGAAATAAAAAATAAAAAATTTGGTGTGAAATAAAATACAGTATATACACAAGAATCGTGATATGACATTTTTGTCATATCGCCCACTCCTAGTGTTTGTGTGTGTGTGTGTGTGTGTGTGTGTGTGTGTGTGTGTGTGTGTGGACATCTGTGGTATGTGCGGTCAGAAGCCTGCTGTGATGCCAGTTCCAATCTCCATCTGGATCTCTCTCTATGTGTGTGTGTGTGTGTGTGTGTGTGTGTCTCACACGTGTTCCTGTCTCCTCTGTTCTATCCTTCATGTGTTCTTCAGGCCAGAGTGGAGAATGAGATCCTCAGTTACAGGGCTCTGTCCTCATTACCTAAGCTTAGTGCTGTATACGGCGAGCCGCGACCCGATCTCATTCCTTACGAGGCGTATCACAGATACTTCTCTGATGACAGGCTAGAGCGTTACCGCTATGGGGAGGTACTGAGATGCTAGGCTTAGTGCTAATGCTATCAGTACTAGCGTCCTTCTGTTACTCCTTATTGCCTTCTGTAGTGCATCCTAATGAACTGATATTGGAATGATGATAGAATTATTTTTGCCCCCTGCTTTTGCTTATGTGAGCGGATGGACGCTTTTAGTTGCATGTATATTACATCGTGATAATAGACGATGGTGCATGGATTTAGGATTTGTCGTCCATTAGCATGGTTGTTTTATTACAAATAAGGAAAGGCTACAAATTCTGCCAATCTACAGCAGTCTTAGACCTAAAGGTACTGTACTTTTCCTTATCACTGGAGTGGTACATCTTTTGTACCTATAGTGTGTATCTTTTACCTGTATTGCACCTTTTAGAGTAAGCTGTATTCGTATACGTCCTAAACGTACCCTTGATGCTACCAGCAGCAGTGAGGTAAAGTACAGCATGGTACCTTTATCTCTCGGAGCGTATATCCTGAATATTTTCAGTGAAGTATATACAAATTACTGCAATAGCGTCCGTGCAAACGATCACGTTTCACATGGATCACTCGTTTCCACTTTCTCTCTCAGTCCACCTCCCATCTTCTGGCATGGACCTGGAAAGGATTGAGTAATGGAGTGTGAAATGAATTTGTGCTTGCTTGACTTCTGTTCATTTTCTTCTTTTCTTTCCTCTCCTGCGCTGACCGCAGTCTCTGGGAACTCTCTCTGTGTATTCTCAGGTACTAAAGCTCTTTGGTCAGAATTTACTCAAAATATACGCAGGAGACAGAATGGAAATAATCATTCGAATTTTTACCGTAGTTGCTTACTTACTTTTTCTAAGAAGTTGCTTATGGTGTTAAATTTGGCGTAATGTAACATGTTAAAATGTGTTTTGGTTGCCCTCGTGCTGTTGGGACGGAGCCCTGATGGTGACATCCCGACTTAAAAATATATAAATAATGAGTTTAACATCACAGTTGTGTCATTTACAATAACTAGATAAAAGCAGCTGCCCTTGTCCAGAGCGAATTCGTCGTCACTATGAGACATATCCTCATGCCAGTTCACTAGGCCAGTGACGAAGAGTACCAGGGGGAGGTAGGTCTTAATCTTCGTCTGAAGACGGACAGTGACTTGGACAGCTGTTTGGAAGAAAGAGGCTTGATGCATGTCTTCCTTGTACCTTGCGAGATGACGTAGTAACGATCTCTAACTCTATTCTTCAGTCCCTCCAGAATTCAGCGATTTTGTGATTGCAGAAATTAACACAAAAATCAAGCTCAAACTCCAGAATATTCAGAGGATTTTTCAAAATTAATGCAGATTTTCCGCCGATTTGGGCCAAAACGCACCATGTGATGTCAACACAACCCGCATTCAGCCCTCTTCGATTCACGTGTGACAGACATCACTGCAAAAGGCCGTACAAAACAATTTCATGCATTTGCGATTTCACCAATTCAAGTTTTCCCGCAAAAAAAAGCACAAAGACCCTGCAAGTTGCATCGCACATTTTGAAAAAAAGCTGCAGCAAAACCAAGCATTTTTGGCTTTCAAGTCTTTCACCAGTCAGCTGTAGGACAGCTACAATCCAGGGAGGATGAAGGCTAACACACGTTTCCCCCGAGACTCTTGGACTTCACCGACGATAGGGTGAACGCGCCACTCAGGAGTCCCATGTCTTCAAATCTGAGTTTCAATAAGATTTCAATATGACTTCATACTTGATAATAACAATAGAGCTCTTATCATTACTGCATCGTCTGTTTTATCTAGTTATTGTAAATGACAGCACTGAGATATTCACTGTTTTATACTGTATAATATACACTATTTACATTAAAAATATATTGTTTTAATTCAACAAACTGATGCAAAAAAGATTTGTACAGTATACACACTGCCCTCCACTAATATCGGCCCCCTCGGTAAATATGAGCGATGAAGGCTGTGAAAAATTGTCTTTATTGTTTAAACTTTTGATCTTTTGTTCAAAAACATTCACAAAAATACTCTGCTCTCATGGATATCAAACAATTGCAGACACACACAAACACGGGTTTATCCAAAAAAATATCTTTGTTGGCACCATTATTGGCCCCCTTTTAGTCAATACTTTGTGCTACCTCCCTTTGCCAAGATAACAGCTCTGAGTCTTCTCCTATAATGCCTGAAGACGTTGGAGAATACATGGCAAGGGATCTGAGACCATTCCTCCATACAGAATCTCTCCAGATCCTTCAAATGTCCAGGTCCACACTGGTGGACTCTCCTCTTCAGTTCACCCCACACGTTTTCTATGGGTTTCAAGTCAGGGGACTGGGATGTCCAGGGCAGGACCTTGATTTTGTGTTCAGTAAACCATTTTTGTGTTGATTTTGATGTATGTTTTGGATCATTGTCCTGCTGGAAGATCCGACCACGGCCCATTTGAAGATTTCTGGCAGAGGCAGTCAGGTTTTCATTTAATATCTGTTGATATTTGATAGAGTCCATGATGCCATGTATCTGAACAAAATGTCCAGGTCCTCTGGCAGAAAAACAGCCCCAAAACATTAAAGAGCCACCACCATATTTAACCGTGGGCATGAGGTACTTTTCCATATGGCTACCTCTCTGTGTGCTCCAAAACCACCTCTGGTGTTTATTGCCAAAAAGCTCTATTCTGGTTTCATCTGACCATAGAACCCGATCCCATTTGAAGTTCCAGTAGTGTCTGGCAAACTGAAGACGCTCGAGTTTGTTTTTGGATGAGAGTAGAGGCTTTTTTCTTGAAACCCTTCCAAATAACTTGTGGTGATGTAGGTGACTTCGGATTGTAGTTTTGGAGACTTTCTGACCCCGAGACACAACTAACTTCTGCAATTCTCCAGCTGTGATCCTTGGAGATTTTTTGGCCACTCGAACCATCCTCTTCACAGTGTGTTGAGACGATATAGACACGCGTCCAATTCCAGGTTGATTCATTACATTTCCATTTGACTGGAATTTCTTAATTATTGCTCTGATGGTGGAAATGGGCATTTTCAATGCTTGTGCTATTTCCTTATAGCCACTTCCCATTTTGTGAAGCTCAACAACCTTTTGCCGCACATCACAGCTATATTCCTAGGTCTTACCCATTGTAATGAATGACTAAGGGAATTTGGCCTATGTGTTACCTCATATTTATACCCCTGTGAAACAGGAAGTCATGGTTGAACAATTTCCTGTTCCTAGTCACCCAGGTGTATTAAATAAAATGTAAAATATCAATGGGAATAAACTTCAAATATATTTTTCTCATATGAATTCAATAATTGAATTGTTGCACACCTATATTTAACAAAGATATTTTAAACCTGTGTTGTGTTTACAATTGTTTGATATCCATGAGAGCAGAGTATTTTTGTGAATTTTTTGAACAAAAGATCAAAAGGTTAAACAATAAAGACAATTTTTCACAGCCTTCTTTGCTCATATTAGTGGATGCCAATATTAGTGGAGGGCACTGTATATATATATATATATATATATATATATATATATATATATATATATATATATATATATATATATATATATATATATACACACACACACACACACACACACACACACACACACACACACACACACTGTATATGGATATCACCAGAGCGGCTCTGTATGTCCCAACCCAAGCAATTATTCATGAACTAAAGTAAATCTAATGGAAATGATATGTAGTTACAGTAGCGAGAACTGGACTAAACAGCAGCTTCTGGAAGTTAAGCTTTTTAACAGAAGATGCAGCTTGTGTTCAAATGCTCCCCTCCTCTGTATTTGACAGGATATCTACGACAGTTTGAACCTCAGGCATCGGCGTTCCTCCAGCCCAGGCTACATCGACTCACCGACTTACAGCCGTCAGGGAATGTCTCCCGCCGTGCCACGCTCCCCTCAGCTCTACTACCGCTACGGTCAGTCCTCATCCAATGTCCTCTCACTCTCCTTTTCATATACATTGTCCAAAGCTGAACTTTTTGGCAGCTATCGAGTCTTGATTACTACTACAAATGATCTGGATGCCTGAAAAGCTTCAAACGCATCGTTTATATGTGTCGGAAATCCTTCACATGGTCGAATTTTGACATTTTCTCCATATATGTTCATCACAAGTTAAGTGAAGTTCTAGTATTATTTTTAAAAATCTAAAAGTGAAAAAAAAAGAGAAATTAAAGACATTCCAATTCCACCAAAAGACGCCGTACCTACATCTACATTTATAACCCAATCTGGTCAAGTTCAAGTTCAGTTCAAGTTCAGTTTATTTCTATAGCGCTTTTAACAATGGACATTGTCCCAAAGCAGCTTTACAGAAGTATATAAATTCAGGATATAGATTTTAAATGTATGAATTTATCCCCAATGAGCAAGCCAGTGGCAACGGTGGCAAGGAAAAACTCCCTGAGATGATATGAGGAAGAAACCTTGAGAGGAACCAGACTGAAAGGGGAACCCATCCTCATCTGGGTGACACCGGATAGTGCGATTATAAGTAAATAAATCTCTTCTATAAATGTACCAGTACCACACGGTCACATGTTGATAGAAAAGCAACATTGCTACCATATTTTTAAAGAATGATATGTTTACAATAGGAAATTTGATTATCAGCATCATCCACATCAGTGTCTGCCTCATCACCTGAGGTAAAAGTTGCTTATTATTGTCCTTTTATTGTCATTTTAAAACTTGCCGTCTGTAGGGAGTGTGTAAGCGCTCTTCTTAATCGATTCTGATTTGATCAGGCTCATGTTCGTTTTGCTACGGCACATAACTATGATGATTTTGAGAAAGGTGCCCTGAATAAAAACATTTCCACATCATTTTGATAAAATATAATTATATTTTCTTACAGTAGAACAGGCAGAAAAGAAAAAAAAACCCTGATTTTTCATCGTTTTTGATTGTGTTCTGAATTCAGCCACAGCGACATCCTTTTTCCCAACATGACACACATACGTATACACATTCTCTTTTAGGGAAATGTTTATTTTAAAGGAAAACATTCTCCAAAACCAGAGCAGTCCATTCCATATTATATTTTGTCCATGAAACTGGTACTCCTCAGTGTGTATCCTAGTACAAGGTGGTCATTTTTTCACTCACTATCATCCTTAATGGTAGAAACATATCAATTTTACCAAATTGTTCAATTAAAATATATTAAGATAATATAATATATTAAGATATAAATATGTTGTGAATGTGTAAGATCATATTCATCAGATCACTATTTCTTTTTTGCCTTTAATATTTAAACTTTAAGGACGATGATCTGTATTAAAGATATCTGTTGGATCAAAAACGTTCACTGATGGTACTGAAATATTTTACCAGTTGAATGCTAAACTGCTAAAAGATCATTCTGGATTGGATTTGTCTTTTCTCGATCCCGTTTACACGTGCTCGCTTCACGTGTCGAGTATCGGAATAAAAACAGCTGGTGACAAGCAATAACAGTACAGGAAGCTGATAGTCATGTGTTTGCTAATTCAGATTTCTGGCTTAGTGGAGATGTAGTTTTGACAACAATCCAGATACAAGACACATGAAACAACCAGATGTAAATGGGGTCTTTGATTGTTTTGGGTTTGTTTTTGTGTTTTTTTTGCATGTACATGTACAGTATGTGTTCATTTGGGTTTACACTGTGTGATTTTCAGCCCAAAAAAAAAAAAAAAAAATCGCACATAAAATGATTCTCTGGTCAGAAACGTTTTATTAAAATCTCAATATGAGCGCATATGTTGACGCCAAACCCACTGGATATAGCCAAAAAATAAATAAATGGTAGTGGAGATGGAGAAATATAAATAAAATATTTTAATGGGCAAAAACATCTCCGTATTACCTCAGCTGAGGAGTGTTTGTGTTTTCTGCACTAGCCGATTTTCCGGATCACGCTGATCGATGACGAAAGCAGAACGAGATCGTTTTCTTTAACCACAGGTTTCACGTTAGAGGAGCTTTATCACACGCTATGACGCATCCTGTTACAGAATTCATCCCGGATATAATTGAGATCTTGTAAAGTGTGAGGGGTCTGTAATAATCGGGAAAGACTGCTGAAATCACACAGTGTTGGAAAATAAATAAATAAATAGATAGATTTTGGTTCAGTGGACTCATATCCGTCACTGGTCAGCATGTACGCCGGCTTGCGTTTGGGATCGTGGGGAAATGGGCGTGGCGTGTCCAGACTGCACTCATGCTCTGCTTTCTGATTGGTCTTGCGCTGACTGCAGGCACCGATAGTGGCAGGAGTTCTCCCTGTTACAGTCAGCTCGACGCCAGATCCAACATGTCCAGCATGTACCAAGCACCCAAGCATTTTCATGTGCCAGGTAGGCTGCTGCTTCTTCTTCACTCACTGATCCTGATCATCAGTCCCTTTTCCACTAACAGCCTTGGAAAAGGGAACGATCCCGAGTCCGAAGGTCAAACATCTTAAAACACTTCATATATAACTCATTCTCCCTTTTCCATCAACCATTGCACAGTGGTCCACCATGAAATAACCCTGGGCTATCAACAACAGTAGTGACTGCAACTAATATCTGTGTCAGGGGTATTTAAGAGAAATGTAAACCACACTACTGGACTAGTCAAACTTTTAAACCACAAATCCAAGATGTCTTGATGTTTACCATCAACTGCGAGCTTTCTTGTGTGTGTGTGTGTGTGTGTGTGTGTGTGTGTGTGTGTGTGTGTATCTGCACCTTTGAGACAGCAAAGAATATGTTGGAAGACATTTTGCTGCTCTTCAGCTTCATTCTCAAAATATGGTGACTTTCAGACCAGCTAAAACGTTCACAATTTTCTAATTACGTTTTCATATTCTATTCAGAAATCCTTTTCAAACAAATAACCAATATTCTCAATCTCTAATGTGGTGATATTACTTTAAGTCACTGGAGATATCAATTGTCATTAGTGTCATAAGCGCAGGCCGTTACACCACTGACAGAAACACCAGAGACAGATTCCCATTAAAGATGTACCGTATTTTCCAAGATGGCGTCAACATCATCTCAAATTACATCATAAATCAAACCGGCATCAATAAATAATTCTGTCGAATACTTTTTTTTTCCGGTCGTAGTATTTACAGGAAGATTGAAAGGTGTAACTGCAACGACGCATTTAAATTTTCCACAAGAAAAACACAAGTGATTTACAAGTAAATTATTAATTTACAGAGTGTGGAGAGGATCTCTGCTGGTGCTGGTTGAAATGGCCGCTCAGTCTCCTGAACTTTGACCCTGGAAGGACTTATACGCAACTGTTTGTGCTTTCAGAATACAAGTTTTAACACCTGTCATGACATGACATGAAATACGGGTGAAAAAAAAACATTCTTTTCAAATGATTTATATTATTAAAAACGTCTGCTAATTTACATGTTTGATAGACCTCATACTTTGACATTAAAATGAATGAGGAACATTTTTTAAATGTCAATAAAAGCCTCTAAATGGCGGTTTCAAAGAATCTTTTTAAAAAAATGTACACAATAATAGAGTCAAACCATTTTTTTTTATAGACATTGACATCTATAATGTGGGGCTTCTTGAATTTTTTTTAAACTCATGGCCATGGCCAATAAATGAAAGGACAGATTCGTCACCATTTTCTGAGAATGACTCTCGTGTCTCTTTTCTGCACTTCCTTGAGTCGTCCCGAATAAATTCAGAATAAATTCCAGCTATTAGTGTGCAGTAGAACTGAATTGTAGCCCAAGAATGTGAAGAATTAAAGCTCTCTATTCAAAAATTTTAAACCTGAGAACTGACAGAAGATGAATAGATATACGTATATGACCAGGATGTCCTTCCTTTGTGTCCTTTTCGTTTCTTTTCTACCACAGTGTCCTCACACGTCTCTACCATAATGTCCTTTTCTTCCTCACTGTTTCTTCTTCACCTCTTGTTTCTCTCTGTCTGTCTTCAGCCACTGGGGAGGCCAACATCTACAGGAAGCCACCCATCTATAAGAGACATGGTATTTGTGCAGACGCTTCTCTCTGAACGAGACAACCTTCGATGTTATGGAGACGTTGAGCCGTGATGTGTTTAGATACGTTGCCGTGTCTCCAACGCTAGTTTAGTGCTAGTCGATAAATGTCAGATTTATCAAACGTATATACGTATACTGTTCATTACCCGCTTCCTTCCTCTGATCTTGTCTCTTTCCTTCACTCCCTCTCCTGCTGTTCTTTCCCTCGGTGAAACATCCTTCCTGTAAGTACCGATCGTTCCTCCTCGATCGTTCCATTCATTAACACTGTTCTGTCATTAGAGATGAATACTTTTGAACAGGACGAACAGGACGATCGGTGTAAATCCGGTGTAATTTCATTTAGTACTGCCCTTCAGAAGCTACGTAAGATATTTACATGTTTCCCAGAAGACAAAATACTCTACGATTAGACGCTTTTACATGGTCATGTTAATAGACCGAGCAGCGTTATCGGACATTATAGTGATTTCTGATACAGGTTTGAGATCCTAAAGTTCCTCAATCCTCTGAATTTAAACACAGCTCTCCTCTACTGAGTGTACACTCACATGTCCTTGCTTTCGGTCTCGATATCTCTCTATCCTCAATCTTTTATTCCTGAACCTGTCGTCACAGAGGAACACGTCATGAGATTACCCATCAACCTTTTCTCTTTCGATCCTCTAGATGACAACGAATACGAAGCTACGAAGACTAAAACCAATGAAGAGCTTCTGTCTTCTCCTTTTTCATCTCCGGACCACTACCAGCACTACTACCACTACACTGGCTCACCCAAAGGTGCCTCAATTCGTATCTTCTTGAGCTTGTTATGGGTTTTTTTTATGTTTCTTGTGGTGTGTGTATGGAGCTGGGAAGCTGACAGTGTTTGAATATGGATTTTGTATGTTTGAATTATATACAGTACACGTCACATTAAATGGTTTTTTTTTAACCCTAACCCTCTCTCTCTCTCTCTCTCTCTCTCTCTCTCTCTCTCTCTCTGTCTGTGTCTCAGTTCCTCGAGCTCGCAGGTTCTCCTCAGGAGGAGAGGAGGACGGCTGGAACCAGAGCATTAACAGAGTACATCCACACACACCTCCATTTTCTCACTTCATTGCTCACTCGTTTGCCCTGATGATGCGATCGTTCTCTACACGGTTCAGGGATTCCCTCTCAAATTGCTTTACAGATCCAAGCTGGGATCGGGAGGATGATACTGAAGGAAGAGATGAAGGCCCGGTCTGGTTCCTATGACAACGACCCTTGGGCGAGTGCACGCAACTCTCGCAGTGGGAGCAAAGAAACCCTGTCCGGTCTGGGCTACAGTAACACTGTTAACGGCTGTAAGAACTCACTAATCAAACACACACACACACACACACACACACACACACACACACACAGATAGGTAGACAGGGAGCGCTCTGGATGTGCATGCAAAGACAATTAAATATGGTGTCAAACTAACATTGGGAAAAGAATTTATCTTGGGAACACTGGCATTGGCATCCTGGCTTTTACATAAAGGGAAACTTAATGGTGTGGGGTCAACTGATGCACTGTCAATTTTAAAGGGTCTAATAAAGTCAGGATTAAAGGTGGAATATATTTATTACCACCTGGTCAAAGATTTGTAGACTTTTAACTACAACCCCAATTCCAAAACAGTTGGGACGCTGTGTAAAATGTAAATAAAAACAGAATGCAATGATTTGCAAATCCCATAAACCCAAATGTTATTCACAATAGAACATAGAAAACGTATCAGATGTTTAAAAAAGAAGGTACTTTTGAATTTGATGGCAGCAACACGTCTCAAAAAAGTTGGGACGGGGGCAACAAAAGTCTGGAAAAGTAAGTGTTACTAAAAAGAAACAGCTGGAGGAACATTTTGCAACTAATTAGGTTAATTGGCAACAGGTCAGTAAGATGATTGGGTATAAAAAGAGTATCTTAGAGAGGCGGAGTCTCTCAGAAGTAAAGATGGGATGGAATCTGGATGGAAGCGTGTGCTGTATATACCTTTCAGCATCGATGGAGCCTTTCCAGATGTGCAAGCTGCCCGTTCCATAGGCACTAATGCACCCCCATACCATCAGAGATGCAGGATTTTGAACCGAGCGCTGATAAAAAGCCGGACGGTCCCTCTCCTCTTTAGTCCTCTTTAGTTTCGAGGACGAGGCGTCCATGGTTTCCAAAAAGAATTTCAAATTTCGATTCGTCTGACCACAGAACAGTTTTCCACATTTTAAACGAGCTTTGGCCCAGAGAAGACGGCGGCGTTTCTGGATCATGTTGACATACGGCTTCTTCTCTGCACGATAGAGCTTTAACCTGCATTATTTTTTTTTAAAAAGATAAAAGTTTGAAAGCCTGTTAAGAACGTAAGATGTATTTTTATTAATTGATTCTTAAGTTGCATGCGTCGATGCAGAATATTTTGCGAAAGCATTGAGGTACACCACATAATAACAATTATTTCTCTCACCTCTAATGTATGTGTTTCTGATCTCTCCAGGACATGATTCAGTACAGAAGTATGAGTTTATGAAATGAAAGTAGCGCTGCATGTGTGTGTTAAATAATGAGGATGTCTGGCAGCTTGACTGGAACCCACTGTGATTGGATTAGTCAGAGAGAGAGAGAGAAGGAAATCCCTGCCTTCATATCACAAGCCCACTCTGCTCCCCAGACATTTATTGCCGATTATTGCCTACGCTGAGTCGTTCAATATTATTGTGGCCATTTTGAAATCCTGTGGCTGTATTCACAAAGAATCTTAACGCTTTAGCTCCTAACTGTCTGATTTAGGAGAAACTAAAAAAAAATGCGTTGATATTCTAAGAGTAATTCTCCTCCTGAGAACCTAACCTAACACCATAGAAGGTTCTGTTACTAACCTGGAGTTTGAATTCCTCCTTACTTGCTCCAGTGCTAGAAAGCGGATAAAACTACATGAGAACAGCTTTGGTAAGACTTTGTCTTGTCCGTGATGTTGTTAAACAGTTGTAGTTATGCTTCCGCCTCTAGGTGATGGAGCTCGTTAGCGCTGTATCTCAAGAGCGAGTGGTTGAATGTTTGTAGGATTTCTATGGGATCATCACTGTAACCGGCAGAGGAACTGATTAGATTTTGGAATCGATCCAAACAGGGTCAAGGTCACAGCAAGGTCAAATGTCTGAAATTGTTTTTCTTCAACAGCCAATAATCCTTCTCAGCAGAGATGATACTGCATACTATAGCTGAAGCTTTAGGGATCGTGATATGAAATATAATATCGCCACATGTCCAGTCCACACTGTAGCAGAACCGGCACACAAATACAAACACGCAAATCGCTCCGACACAATAACACACTATTACATACTAGGATGAATGTCTGATGATGAAAGTTTGGGACACAACTGAATTACAAGTGAAGTGATGGTGATAGCGATGGTGATAGCGTTGGTGATAGCGATGGTGATAGCGTTGGTGATAGCGTTGGTGATAGCCATGGTGATAGCGATGGTGATAGCCATGGTGATAGCGTTGGTGATAGCGATGGTGATAGCGTTGGTGATAGCCATGGTGATAGCGATGGTGATAGCCATGGTGATAGCGATGGTGATAGCGATGGTGATAGCGTTGGTGATAGCGATGGTGATAGCGTTGGTGATAGCGATGGTGATAGCCATGGTGATAGCGATGGTGATAGCGTTGGTGATAGCGATGGTGATAGCCATGGTGATAGCCATGGTGATAGCCATGGTGATAGCGTTGGTGATAGCGTTGGTGATAGCCATGGTGATAGCCATGGTGATAGCGATGGTGATAGCCATGGTGATAGCCATGGTGATAGTGTTGGTGATAGCCATGGTGATAGCGATGGTGATAGCGATGGTGATAGCCATGGTGATAGCGTTGGTGATAGCGATGGTGATAGCGTTGGTGATAGCGATGGTGATAGCGTTGGTGATAGCCATGGTGATAGCCATGGTGATAGCCATGGTGATAGCGTTGGTGATAGCCATGGTGATAGCCATGGTGATAGCGTTGGTGATAGCCATGGTGATAGCCATGGTGATAGCCATGGTGATAGCGATGGTGATAGCGTTGGTGATAGCCATGGTGATAGCCATGGTGATAGTGTTGGTGATAGCGATGGTGATAGCGTTGGTGATAGCGATGGTGATAGCCATGGTGATAGCGATGGTGATAGCGTTGGTGATAGCCATGGTGATAGCGATGGTGATAGTGTTGCATTGCTCTAATTATTTGCATATTGTTTGTTTGGTACTGAACCTGAACCTGAACCTGAACCCTCAATAAATCAGGATTTCGGTACTGATTTACTGAATTTATGTATAATACATCAGTGTAGCCCTTGACCGTTTATTTATGAACGCCCCAGCCTTAATGTGATGGACAGCAGTGATGAGCAAAGATTACTAACACTCACTCACACACACACACACACACACACACACACACTCACACACATTCAGCTGACCTTAGTCCTTTGCTGTGATTAAACTGCTGATGCCAGAGTGGAGAAATGTAATCTCGAGTGCAGGCGAACGTTTATCACTCCGTTTATCTGCCATGAGCTTTTTCCACGTTCGACTTCCAAAATAATCTCTACCCATCACATTGCTGAAGCGAAGTGGAATATATTTATTTATTTATTTATTTATTTATTTTTAAACTGAAGTACTATGACTTAATTATATGTAAAGTACCATTTCAGTGAGTTATGTTCTCAAGTACATTTAGGAGTTCTTTTATTTACTTTCTGCTCCTGTACACTTCTGATGGATTATGTAGAAATTAGGACCAAAATGCTGGAGTATTCCTTTACACAGAGATAAACCAGCACGGATTGTGACCTCGTGTGAGCATTTCACAATGTCAAACAATGACAATAAGCCCCGCCTGCAGCTGTGTATGGGCTTTCTTATTTCCCTGCTGATTTTGTCCTCGTCTTTTATTATTCATGAGAGGCAGAATGAAAGCAGCCAACATTACTGTAACACCCATCACTCTCTGAGATCTGAGAGAGAATGGAGAGCGATTATAAACACGTGGATGTAACTCTATATTTCATGTCTCTCTCTCTCTCTCTCTCTCTCTCTCTCTCTCTCTGTCTCTCTCTCTCTCTCTCTCTTTATCCAGCTCCCAGATTGCAGTATAGCGCAGACAGCGGTGAGTCATTTACAGAGCTCATGTCTCCTCGTGTTGTGAGCTCTGAGTGATCTCAGCTCGTTCTTTACGTCTCTGCAGAGCAATTTTTGGCCTCAATAAAGAATGTCTGCGCTTTGAAAAGTATATCATCGTGCCAGATTGTGGAAATATTATGTATTATGGATATATGTTTCAGAAATGCTTTTGTTGTACTGCTTTTATTGCGTCTATTACTCTTAATATGTATAGTCATACTAAAAAAAATGTAAATACTACAGCTTTCTGACTGTTTGTTTCTGCTGTATCTCTATAATCGTGCACAGAGCGCCCTCTGGTGTCCGCCCAGCATCCTCACATTTACCCTGTGGATGACTGTGTATAAATAACATCATTACAATGTTTAACATCAGCTCATCTTACTGTGGGTTCAGCTGCTGAGCTCTGTGTGTGTGTGTGTGTGTGTGTGTGTGTGTGTGTGTGTGTGTGTGTGTGTGTGTGTGGTCACAGATCCGTTCATCTCGAAATCAGCTTCATTGCCAGGCTATGGCAGGAACGGTATAAACAGGGTAAGTGGATGGCAGTAACTGATTAGAGGTCACCCAAAACCTTCATTCATTCATCTTCAGTAAGCACTTTATCCTGGTCAGGGTCACGCTGGATCCAGAGTCTATCCCTGGAACACTGGGTGTGAGGCAGGAATACACCCTGGATGAGACACACACACACACACACACACATACTCATTCACACCTATGGGCAAATAAGCATAGCAGATCCAATAATCCAGTGGAAGGAAACCGAAGAACCCCGGAGGAACCCACACAGGCACGAGGAGAACATGCAACTCCACACAGACAGTAAGCTCAGAATCGAATCAGGGGTCCTGGAGCAGTGAAGCGACTTTACAACATGCCGCCCACCCAAAACCTTAACGAGACTAAAAATATCTTCTGTATTAAATAATGCAATTAAATGTGTTGCTGTGGTAACGCACACACCTAAACCAGGCACATGTGCACCTTTTACACTCAGCAGGAAAATCACATTGCTAATTGAAAACAAACTGGAAACACCCCAGGCATTTGCATAATGGAAGGTGATTGGCTCTTGTATTTTATGATGTAGTCATTTTAACGCCGTCTTTCAAAAGTCCATTAAAAAGTTCTTCTCCTTCTTCTTATTATTATTATAATATCTATTGTAGTGACCAGTCTGAACACTAATATTAATTACTCTAAAACAGTCTATATAAAATAAATTTTATTAGTTTATGTTGACATTAATGATCTGTTCACGCTCTTTGCAGCCCCACAGCGCGGATTACTTCCACTACGACAGCACCAACGCAGTAAACTGGGGATTTAGAGGTACGCGTGTTTTCATCCCAGATACATCTATACACTATATGGCCAAAACTATGTGGACACCTGGGGGCGTATTACAGAAACGTCCTATCTTAAGTCTTAAGATCTGATAAGTTAATCTGGGGTCAATTTTTCCACAAATTCGTATTACAGAAGCAAACCGGTAATGCTCCGTGACGGTTCGTTGGCTTCCGTGATGTTGGTCGCAATTCTTGTGCTGACTGCATTATCATATTTCATGGGTGTCTGTAATTATTCATCAGTGTTTTGTTGTCAAAGCACAGCACATCATCTGGGTCTTCCCAAAAGTCTTTCCACCATCAAACATCGCGGTTCTTCGTCTTGTATCTTTAATAAATGTAACGCCATTCTCGGACGTGGCTATTGTAATCCGACTGTTATCGTTGGCTTTCAAATAAGTTTTAAGTTAGGACACCAGTGGGGTTATCTTAAAGCTAAGACACTTTTTAGGATTTTTTTGTCCAGGCTGTTAGGATGCTTCTGTAATACCATTTGTCCTAAATGAGGTCCTAACTGAAATTGCCATGGTTACCAAACAGATAAGATAGGATTCTAAATTTAGGATCTTTTGTAATGCACCCCTGACCATCACACCCATATGTGGTTCTTCTCCAAACTGTTACCACAAAGTTGGAAGCACACAATTGTATAGGACGTCTCTGTACGCTGTAGCGTTACAGTTTCCCTAAGAACTAAGAAGCCCAAACACTGTTCCAGCACGGCACAAAGTGCACAAAAAGTGCGATGCTCCATGAAGACGAGGTGTGTGAAGGTTGGAAGAAGGTAGAAGAACTGGAGTGTCCTGCACAGAGCCCTGACCTCAACCCCCACTGAACACCTTTGGGATGAACTGGAACTGGAGCCTCCTCACCTCAACATCAGCACCTGACCTCAACCTCACTAATGCCCTTGTAGCTGAATGAACACAAATCCCCACAGCCACGCCCCAAAATCTAGTCTTCCCAGAAGAATGGAGCTTATTATAACAGTAAATGGGGAATAAATCTGGAATGAGATGTTCAAGGAGCACATATGTATGTGATGGTCAGGTGTCCACAAACTTTTGGCCGCTGATTCCCGCTTTTCTTTTTCTCTGTTTCAGAATACAAGGTTAGCGACCACACAACCTGATACTGAAGAAACCAGGACAAGAACAAGAACCATTTTTATTTCATGATTGAAACCTTTGACATTTTTTTTTTTTTTTTTAGCTGTTTGTGAAACTCACATTTAAAATTGATAAGAATTTAAACGTGTCTCAGAGTGTGAATTAGGCAGTGACCCTCAGATGGGGTCAGCGAGTTTTCTGCAGTTAGCAAAGTTCTAAATATGAAACAGAACCTTTTTAAAAAACTAGTACCGATAACTTTCACAAACGGGGAACAAAGTAGCTTAGCTATAAATAAAAGGGCCATCAACCATGCTAAACATAGCTTGCTAACAACCTAGTGGCTAGCTAACAACCTAGTGGCTAGCTAGCAGCAAGATACAGTAACATAAAATACAAGTCTATGGGTGTGATAAATTATTTCCTATTTCAATTCAGTTATGAGACCAAACTAGCTAGCTAATTCATAAAATGCTATGTCTAGATGTTTACATTTTTAGTTTATAACGAATAAATATGCGGTGAGGGAGTGTTTAGTATTTCCTAAGTGTATGCTTTGCTGTAGTGGATGTAATTTACATGTCTTTCTGACATGGTTGGGGACACATACTTTAGCATTTATTAAAATTTTTGAGCTATCATAACCCCCCTAACATTTTGTCTATACTTTCTTTTAACCAATAAGTGTCCCAAACACTTTAAGTGTCCCAAACACTGTGGTCTGAATATCCCTGTTTATAAGCCACTAACTTTATTTTTAGTCAATTCTGATGCTGTATATTTTTCTCAAAATGTGCTGTAACGTGTGCTACAATAACCAGGGCTGTAATCAAGAAAGCCTTCGTCAGGCCCGAAACCGGGACGAGCCGAGATTGAGTCAAGGCCGAGTCGAGATTAAGACCAAAACCCATCACATTCTGTTCCCATCCAAGCCTTTAATTCGGTTTCAAATTTGCAAACAATCCTGCCACTGGGAAAAAGGTTTGTTTTTTTTAGCAGGCAGCGTCGACATCCGTTCTTAAATCGAGACGATTATGCTAGTTCTGTCAACTAGTTAGCTTCGTCCGTGATTAGTCTGTCTTCCAGAAGAAGGAATTAGTTTGTGTGAAACTTTAAAAACTAAAAGACAACACGAACATTATTTGTAGAATCTCTTTAGAATCAGTTGAGATCAAGACCATATTTAGCGAGACCAATGACCAAAACTGGACCGATATATAAAACATATAGCGCTTTTAACAATGGACTTTTTCATAGAGCAGTTTAACAAAAATCCAGATACATTTGGTTAGATTTAGATCCCTGTTGTTGCTACTGATTTTAGTCAGCAGGTTTTTAAAAAATTAATAAAGACTGAATCAGTTTTGTATGAGAAAAAAAAAAACAAGTTTAAATAAATGAATAGGTTTATAGGTGCATCTTTAAAAATTTAAATATCGTGGAAAAGTTCGTTTTTTCCCGTAATTTAATTCAAAAAGTGGGACTTTCATATATTCTGGATTCATTACACATGAAGTGAAATATTTCAAGACTTTGTTTGTTTTAATGTTGATGATTACGGCTTACGGCTCATGGAAATCAAAAATCCAGTATCTCAAAATATTAGAATAAAGAATTTATAATACAGAAATGTCAACCTTCTGAAAAGTATGTTAATTTATGCACTCAATACTCGGGCGGGGCTCCTTTTGCACGAATTACTGCATCGATGGGGCGTGGCATGGAGGCAATCAGCCTGTGGCACTGCTGAGGTGTTATGGAAGCCCAGGTTGCTTTGATAGCGGCCTTCGGCTCGTCCGTATCGTCGGGTCTGGTGTCTCTCATCTTCCTCTTGACAAAATTCAGGTCAGGTGAGTCGGCTGGCCGATCAAGCACAGTAACACCATGGTCAGCAAACCAGTTACTAGTAGTTTTGGCTCTGTGGGCAGGTGCCACGTCCTGCTGGAAAAGGAAATCAGCATCTCCATAAAGCTCGTCAGCAGATGGAAGCATGAAGTGCTCTAAAATCTCCTGGTAGACGCTGCATCGACTCTCGACTCTGAGAAAACACAGTGGACCGACACCAGCAGATGACATGGCAACCCAAATCATCACTGACTGTGGAAACTTCACACTGGACTTCAAGAAACTTGGATTCTGTGCCTCTCCACTCTTCCTCCAGACTCTGGGACCTTGATTTCCAAATGAAATGCAACATTTACTTTCATCTGAAAAGAGGACTTTGGACCACTGAGCAACGGGGTTTTGAGTAAAAAGGTGTTTTGAGTTAATTAGCTGATTAGAGTCTTCTCAGGTCCACACTGCTGTATTATAAATTCTTTATTGTAATATTTTTGAGATAATGGATTTTTCCAGAATCTCATTTCCATGAGCCGTGAGCCATAATCATCAAGATTAAAACAAAAAAAGGCTTGAAATATTTCAGTTTATGTGTAATGAATGTAGAATATATGAAAGTTCCACTTTTTGAATTAAATTACAGAAAAAAAAACGAACTTTTCCACGATATTCAAATTTTTTGAGATGCACCTGAATATCAATGCTGATTAAAAACAGTTCTTGGTAGTGGATTTAGAATTTCACAGCCTGCTGTATATGCATGAGCTAAAAATCTTTTACAGTGCTTAAGACATTTCCACAATACACAATATGTATAAAATACTTAGTTAACATTCTGTTTCACATTGTGACACTGAATCACATTGTCCACACCTAGAATGAGCCACGACATCATTAATTGTTCGTTAAGTCGGTCATCTTTCTGACGTTTACAGATTTATCCGTATCAGGATCTCATCGTCACCGTTCGGGGTCGTAACCCACTTCCTGGTGACGTGGACAGGACGAGATTAGAGGTAAATCAATTTCATAGCAGCGCAGCTGTAAAAGCAAGGAACAAAACATGACAGACATCGCAAAGTGTTTTATTCCTCTTATACCACAGCAATTTGCCAACACGAACAATTCTTTTATTAAATAAATAACAATAATGAATTATTTTTATCCATTTGTGGAACATCTGCAAAACAAGTTCCTGTTCTCGCTTATGTTATAGCAGCTATAAACAGTTGCTCCCTCACCAGCCTCTTTTTCTCGCTCTCTCTCTCTCTCCGAAAAACGCAGCTCGTCATGTTACCAAGAAACTGCAAAGCTTAAACTCCTCTGCTCTAAAAATGTAGGAAAACTTACTGACTGTTACAAAGCACTGACGCTGGAGACTCCTTCCTTAAATGTTAAATAAACATCCGCTTAGAGAAAACTTCACCAGACCAGCGATTGTACACGTTTTTAATCCGTTGATTATTCCCCGTGAATGAGCTGTTACTATGGAAACGGTAACGTATTAGAACGAGCGTATTAATATAAACCTGTGATTTAACCTTCTGACCAATCAGAGTCAAGATCTCAACAGCATTGTGGTTTGGGGAGGAAAAAAAAAAAACCGACGACGACAAAAAAAAAAAAAACACACCAGTTATTAGCAATGTTCTCGTTTCAAATATTTTTTGTGTGTGTTATATAAATAAATAAGCTCTCATAACCAAGATAACGTATAACCTATATAATGTTCACGTATGATCTGCTTCCACATGTCCTCCAAGAGACACTTGTCTCCTGACGAGTTCTACCAGGTGTTCGGGATGACGATGGCCGATTTCGAGCGCCTGGCACTGTGGAAACAAAACGAGTTAAAGAAGCAGGCGAGGCTGTTCTAGAAAAATAAAGCCGTGGGCCTCACCTCGGGACCAACAAGCAGAGACCTCTGGAGGTTTAAAGCAGTTTGACGGAACTAGACGATCTGGATCGGAGCTCTGTTCCGTCAAACCGGACACGACGAAGCCTTCAGCTGCTCCACTGTGGACTGATTCACAAATATACGAGACTTTCGATTTTTATTTCAGACCCGACCTCCTACTGAACTTCAGGTTGCCCCGTATAGAAGAAGTATATGATAGAACAATGCCTTATTCGTGAGAAAGTGAGGTTAACACCAGCAAGTGTGCAAAGAGCATGGACTAAACCTTATTCTTATATAAAAATAATAATAATAATTATCTTATAAAACATCCAGACTGCATATTGTGTCTCTGAGATTGAAGAATGTTGGATGTATGGTGGATGAGCTCTTTAATAGCCATCAATTGCGAGGGAGCGTATTGTGTACGTTTTGCAAAACCAAAGTCTTTAGCGCATAATCGATCTGTGCCATGCTTCATGCAGAAACGACCGAATCGTCTCTTCTTCTTCAGGAGAACGAATGAGGTTTATGAATGAGTAGAATGTACATCAAGAAAAAGGGTCGGGTTTATCAGGACTAGATGCTACTTGAATAACTTGAAATGATGTAAACTATGAAATGAAATTCATGGCATGTTCAAATGTTTACTTACATTTCTGTTCGTTCCTTTTTGCCTTAATTGATGAAGGGGTAACAGCAACCTCATTCAAAATCAGGAAAATGTATTTATTTCCCACAAATCAGCCAAGACATGTTCAGTGTTCATCACTTTGCTTTATACTTGGACTGAAACTGCGAGGCTCATGCAGCCTTCAAGTACCGTTTAACTAGATCACTCCAACTCCAGATCACTCCAGATCTCCGCTGCAGTATACACCACGTCTCAAATCGCTTAACAGGTGCCGCCATTTTAAGCTGACTTCTTTCCTTAGTGGTGTCATATTATTCTGCACCAGAAAGCTGGAAGTTATGCAGATGATAATATTTTTCCTTCATTCATTCATTCATCACCAGTAAGCTCTTTCTCCGGGTCAGGATCATGGTGGATCTGGAGTCAATCCCGGGAACACTAGGACATGAGGTGGGAATAGACTCTGGATTGAAAGCCAGTACATCACAGTGATAATTATTTAAAAGTGAGAACCGACATCATTAGAACCACATGGGCTGGTATTCGTTTTGTTTTGGTGAGGATTGTGAGCTGCATTATTTTTGGTATGACTGGAGAAATTTTGATGGATTTATTTATTTTTGCTAAACAGTTTCCTTAAGCAGGAGCCGTGTATCTGAGCGCAATTAGGTTTTCAGCCATTTTTCCAATTTAAATCAGAATTAAAACGACCGAAACAGGCCATGCGTTTCTGCTTTGGAGAAATGAAGACATTTAAAATCTAAGCAAGCATTAGGAAGGAAATATGAAATATAACGAGCAGTAAATCAGAAAATAGTCACGTAGGTCGATCTGGTTGTAAAATACATGTCAAGATGCTTTGAGATGTGAAACATCCAACTATTTTCGGTTTAATTCTGATCGTTTTTACGGAAATATTCCTGCAGCTGCTGTATAAATGCCTTTATATAGCAGGATCAAAATGGCATAATTCCATATACTTTCGTTTATCTCCCGCTCTGTCTTTTTTTTTCTTTTTTTAAATAAATAATACTATTAATCACTTTTTGGATCGTATGAGCGGATTTTAAACTGTGTCACATTTTCAGCTGATAGAGATATTAGTGGAGGAAATCCTGACTTTTATAGACCAAGTATGATTAGGCGAATTTAAATGAGTAAATATCTGTAAAGGAATACTGTGCTAATTTTATTTAAGTAAAATGTTGGAAATGTGGACGATTCTGCGTGGTTTATTCAGTCAAGTCACACTCGAGGTATTTTCACGAACCAAAATATTTAATGGGTACAAATGGGGGGGGAAAAAAAAAAAAAAAAAAAAAAAAAAAAAAAGTGGATGTCTGCAGTTCAGTGCTTAACAAAAATCTCATAAATAACCCGAGTGACTGGAGGAAGTGTGAGAGATGATCCCAAAAGCTACCAGAGACACAAAATGAGCAGACAAATGATGGTGGTGGGTTTCTGATGCTGTTAGAATCCGGACAGGATGCAATCAGCGCAGAACTCCAGGCATCACGGCGCCAAACTACAGGCCACCTACAGCCCTTCTTCATCTCGCGGGTTTATCAAGCTCGACTGGTTTAGCCTTTGAGGGAAGACATTCCGGCTCTCATGATCTCGTCTACCAGGAGGATGTTGCTAGCGATTACCGTGCTGAAGAGACAGAGAGAGAGAGAAAAGGCGTCTTGTTAAGAAGATCCTAAACTGCTAGTTGTAGGGGGGGAAAAAATACAAATAGGAGGCACGTTATTTTATTTTTTTTAATTAATCTGAATACAGATACGGTCTTTGGATACATTACTGATACTCAAGATTCTACTAAATCCATTTGATCAGGTGAAAGAACATACCAGAAACAGTAAGAGGTGCATGTTTTACTCACCAAGAGTGAAGCAGCTGTTTTTTAACACTATAGTTATCCCAAATGCCGGCCTCTCCAGCTACCATGGGTTCACCTGAGAAAGCCAGAAACAGATCCAATATTGCTCAGATGTCAGTATCTCATTAAATATGTGAAATCATCACAAGTTTAATACACTGTGAGACACCGAGGCAAACGTGTGGGTAATTCTGAGACGAACCCGTGTTCAGATCCACGCCGACGAGCAGGCCGGACTCTTTAAATTCAGTCTGCAGCTTCACAAGGGTCTCCTGTGGATCAAAGCCTGAATTCTTAGCCAGGACCTGCAAAACACAGACACACACACAGCTTTTCCTTAACACCCACACAGCTCTGATTCTTTGTGAGGGCAAAACATGTAGTGCACTAAAAGTGAGAAATCTTAAAAAAAAAAATTTAAAAATTTTTTTAAAAAGAAGTTATCTAGATCGATGGTTTCAGAAGTGAAGTAATTTTATTATTTTAAAATAACACAAATGGTAGAGATCATCTGCTATCCGAGTTTTGATTTAAATAGGTTTCTTCTAAAGTTCTTTAACGTAAACAAGCATAAATGACATTTCCAATCGAGCAGAAATTTTAATAACATGGGGGGAGGAAAAAAAAAAAAAAAAACCTGTTAATACGGCACATCCAGCAGCCTTCATTTACTACTACCAGACCTTATAAACTCAATATAGAAACTCACATAAGGCACAATTCATTCATTCTTAAAAACATTCCAGTACCTTTGGGATGATGAGTAGAGCATCAGCAAACGCCTGCACACCCAGCTGAGCTCGTCCCTTCACTTTGGGCTTGTGTTTCACCAGGGCATCAGCCACGGCCACCTCAAAAGCACCAGCTCCTGATACAACACTGCCTGTTCGGGGGGGGGGGGGGGGGGGTAAAGCTCCCGTTATACCAGTTGCAATCAAAATTATTCAACCCCCATTGCAAAATCTACAGACTTTTAGCTGTTTGCAATGAACAAATCAAACAAAAGCAATTGGAACAGTTCAACACAACGAATGCTTCAAGTGGTTTCCCCAAATTCAACTGAAAATGCAACTTATAACGACTTCTCCAGTCTCAAAATTATTCAACCCCCTGAGTAGAATCCCTCACAACAGCACAAATATGCAAAACAGGTGTTGTCTCAAGCACACCTGATGCAACTAATCAAGGGCTTCATTACCTACTGACCCAAAAGCACAAGAAAAGTCGGCTCAAAATCATATAAATAAGCCAGAGAAGTTTTGGGATTCTGTTCTGTGGAGCGCTAAACAAAACTGGAACTTTTCGGGACGATGGATCAGCGGTATGTCTGGAGAAAGAACAATGAAGACAGAACACACTGTCCACAGTCGAGCATGGTGGTGGCTCGGTGATGCTCTGGGGCTGCTTTGCATCCTCTGGCACTGGAAACTTGCAGCGTGTGGAAGGCATAATGGATTCATTGAAGTATCAGGAAATCCTAGGAGAAATAGTCATGCCGTCTGTGAGGAAGCTGAAGCTTGGGTGTCATTGAACTTTCTAACAGGACAATGATCCCAAGCATAGCCCAAATTCCACCAAGGCTTGGTTGCAGAAGAAGTCCTGGAAGATTCTACAGGGGATAGAATCACAGAAAATCTCTGGTGGGATTTGAAGAAGGTGGTTGCAGCACGCAAACCCAAGAATATTACTGAACTGGAGGCCATTGCTCATGAGGAACGGGATAAGATTCCTCAGGAATGCTGCCAGAAGCTGGTGTCTGGCTATGCAGCTTTTTTGCAGAAGGTCATAACAGCAAAACGGTGCTCTACTATGTACTAAAGATACTTGCCATGAAGGGGTTGAATAATTGTGAGACTGGAGAAGTCATTATAAGTTGCATTTTCAGTTGAATTTGGGGAAACCACTTGAAGCATTCGTTGTGTTGAACTGTTTCAGTTGCTTTTGTTTGATTCGTTCATTGCAAACAGCTGAAAGTCTAAATTTTGACAATAAACCTGATTTGCAATGGGGGTTGAATCATTCTGATTGCAACTGTACAAGTTTAAATAAACGTGGACAGTTTGTCAGCCTCCACTCGTACCGTCCTCGATGGCGTTTTTGATGGCACGCAGGCCATCTCTCACGGCGTCTTTGATCTGCATCAGCGTGTGTTTGTTTGGTCCTTTGACCAGCAGAGTCACGGAGAGTGGGTTCAGACAATTCTCGATGAACGTGTACTTCTCCTCGCCCTGTTACAAACACAAAAACTCTCACTTCTGTTCACCATCACTAAACTCATCTCACACAATCTAGATCCAAACTATAAGCTGAACAAAAACACAGAGGTTAAACTGACCAGCGTGTGTTCATAGACGAGACCGGCATGGCCCAAACACTCCGGGGTGAGATCATCCAAAGAGTTCATAGCAACACCACCACAGGCCAGAGTGAGTCTGAGAGAAAAGACCAAGATGATAAAAAGACACGTTAGAAAAATGTCATAGCAACTGAACTGATATTGCTGTCGATGTATCTGTACAAGGTTCAGTTATCTGATCATTCTGAAAGAGTCAGTGACTACGTTTACATGCACATCAAACTTAATGTCTATATTCGGGTTGCAGCCACATTCCGAATACGATGTTTGTGTGTGTAATATTCCTGTATACATGGGTGTTGTAAGTATGCCAGTCTACACGTGTTTTTCCTTTCCCACTGTTATTTTCCGGGAGATTCGAGGTGCCAGCGTTGCTACCCACAATTCCTTGCAGTCTGAGCATGCGCATACATCTCCTTTCAGTGGATTTTCTGAATAAGGTGTTTACATGCAACAAATTTCCGATTAAAACAGACATATTCCAGGGGTGGGACTCAGAATATTGTCTTAATCAGGCAATCAGATCACAGCGTTTACATGATTCAATATTAATTAATTACTGATTAATATCGGAATACCGATGTGTATGGAAACAGTCAGTGAAGGTGACCAGACTTGTAGAAACCATTTTCCATTCATCTTTGTTTTATTAATCAGTTCTTATTTAGTCGCGTTATCCTCAAGAACACAAGTCTGGAGTTAATAAATCGAACACTTAAAAACATAAAACACCTTTTAAAACCATTTACACCTTTTACACATATTTAATGTGTAAAAATTAACTGTGAAATTAACTCTAAACTCTAAGAAAAAAAAATAACATTTTACAATTTTAACGATTAAGTATGCATTTTAACAGCACATCCTTTGCTTCCGGGTCAGTTTCTAACTTTACATTTAAAAAAAATTTTTATTATTATATCACAATATATCAGAAAAGTATACTGTGACATAATTGATCATGATATCACCCAGACTTAACTCTAGAGAAACAGATAGATGATGAAGCCTTTACGCTGCACTAGGGCTGGGCGATATATCGATACCGTGATAAATGATTACGCAATACACTTTTCTGAGATATCGTTGGTAATGTGATTTTTTTTTTGTTTTTTACATTTTTAATAATTGGATGCCGTTGATTTGACGTAATTTTTTATTTAACTTAATCTTCTTTGTAGGCATTAAAGAAAAGTATCACCAAATTCAGTTTAACTCAGTTTTTTTTGCTTATTTTACTACTGCTTTGCAGACAGTTTGTTAGCTAAAATCATATCGTGATACGCATCGTGTACCGTACAAATGTCCTCAAGTATCGTGATATGATCTTTTGTTCATATCGCCCAGCCTTACGCTGCACTAACATCGATTGTTCGCTTTCCTCCCCAAATCAGTGATAACACACGGTAATGCACCACTGTGACAAAAGGAGAGAGAAAGCGTATTAATCTGGCATGGTGTCTGACTGTGTTTACTACAGAAAGAGTAAAACAGAATTCGGCCATGCGCGAGGTATTTCTTCATCTTTCGATTCCAAAACGAGGGCTGCACAATGAATCGCGGTTTATTCATCTGTCATCACGATGTTTGGCTTCCTCGATTAATCACACACACACCACTTATATGGTCTGACTGTATTCGGTTTCATAATGACAGAGCTAAGGAGCAGCCTAATTTTGATTCAAAGATGATGCTATGTCAAGGAATACACACCATTTTAGTCAGTTATAAATACTATAATGAAATGTGTAATAAATTGGCAGCTCAGTACATACGGGTTGCCAGTTAATTAAGCATTTTGGCAAACCTGATTCAAGCTATCAAAGGGAAAATCTAATGCTGCATGTGTTCCGTACCTCTCCATGTTCCTCCTCTTCGCCCGGCGCAGAGCAATGATGCCTTCTTTAGCCAGCGCGTCCAGAGAGAACGGATCGATCCCCTGTACAAAAGGCAGAGTTCAGTCAGTGCTGCTAAAAAAAATAAATTTTTTATTTTTTTTTTTTAAATTTAAAAACAGTCCATGTTTCCACAGAAAGTGTAGTTAGTGTGCTGGTCCCATGAATACATGTAGGAAGAACGGAGCATCTTCTACTGCAGAGGTATAGACCACACTTTACTGTAGCACAGTTCAAGACCAAGACGAGCTACATAAGCACCCATGGGTGTTCACTGTGCGTAAGAAGGCTGTAATCTGAATGGATTATCACTTAACAAGTCAGCGTTCAACACACAATACCAAATAAACATAGCTGCGGAACATGAACTCGAGCTCGAACCTACAACGTACGGACAGAATGAGGACGGAGTTACCTTCTGGTTGATGACCACGAAGCCCTTGTTGTTGTCAGCGCACACTTTGTTCTTTAGCTCGATGATCTTACACACGCGCTCCTCAATGAACTTCCTCTCGGCCATCACCAGCTTCTCTCTCTCCGCAGCACTCTTGTAGAAGAAGCCGGAGTTCACCTCGCTGTGGAAAACACATCACATGCTTTTTTGGACAGAGTTTAACAGTTAAGGATACGTTTTAACCTTTCAAACATCAGGCTATAGTACGCTTGTGCGATAAAATCTGTGATTTAATCATCTGTACATGATATTACACTGCCTCGATACCCAGTGAAGTTTACTCCATGCCGTTCCCCCCCCTTAATAAAACGGGAGATGAATATGGAATGAGCTGCCTCCTCCTACCCTCTCACACACTCTCGAACTGGACTCATGGGGTAAATGTAGCATGTTTTGAGTTCATGTTAATTGTTTTGTGAAATAAAATCATTTTATTTCAAATCATTCACACAAGCCTAGTCTACAGTAAAGAGAACTAGTCGTATCTACGTTTTCTCGTATTCCAGAGAGACGTTGCAGGTCAGGATGTAAGCGTCCTCCACTCTCTTCTTCATGTCAGGATGTCGGGCCCCATGGTCCAACACCAAACCTCTGATCAATCTGGGAATTAGATTAATAATCGCCACATTTTTAGGTCACCGTGGCACCGATTTTACAGTCAAGAACAATATAACAACCGTTAAAACCTCAGGAAAGGAATTACACAAAATCCCAAAAACTTCTTACTGTGTATCGCTGTCCGTCTTGTGTTTCATCTCCATGATCTCCACCATGTAAAGGTCGATGGGTTCGTTAGGTTTTCTTATGGCCAACACAGCGTCCACCACCGCCTGAGGGAAAGCATACGCGTGTGTTATTACAGGATATACATCAGGAAAACATCACATAATCACACAATACCACCGTAATGATTACGTCACAATACACTTCACTTTATCATTTCTCCTTCTCAGTGTTAAACAATTTCTATTTTATATTCTATAAATAAAACGTTTAAAATATAAAAAATTTTATAAATATTTGCTGATACTAAATAAAGTATCATTTTTAATACATTTAATAATTACAAAGCAACTGATTTGGTAAATCTTTAAAAAGGAGAAGAAAAGAAAAACAATCAAGATCTGTAGAAAGAAACATTTTTACGATTTTAAAGTTCATTATTTATTTTTCATAACTGAAATGTTATTTATATTAAGACTATATCTATTTTTTCCCCTCTTCATTTCACTATTAAATATTTTCTCTGAGTTCTATAAATAAAATGTTTGATTTATTGCAGACACTACATTACATTTTTAAAAAATAATTTTTTGTTTGTTTTTTTATTTATTTATTTATAAATGCAACACTTCTGTATTGCTGGGAAATTGGTCACAAGCTTATCATACATCATGATAGCACCTTCAAGAATCATATGATATTTGTCATATTGCCCAACCCCTACCATATAACACCATCAGAATTTACCCTTCTTGACACTGAATTTTTAGTTATAAATCATTCACTTTGATTATTAGTTTTGTTTTCCTATTTGCATGGTAATTTTCCATTAATATTTTAGTGAAAACTTTCACCAAAAAAAAAAAAAAAAAAAAAGGTTTTGTGCTGGTCCCATGAATACATGTAGGAAGAACGGAGCGTCTTCTACTGCAGAGGTATAGACCACACTTTACTGTAGCACAGTTCAAGACCAAGGAGAGCTACATAAGCGCCCATGGGTGTTCACTGTGCGTTCATCTCACCATCAGCCTCATCAGTTCATCACCTGTATGCGTAGAGTTAGTGACTGGACCAAATATAGGCGTTTTTTATTTTAAGCTGATACCAAAATATCAAAATTTAAAGAGCAGTGCAGCTGATGGTTAATAAAGTGGCATATTAATGCCTTTAAAGAAGAATAAATATTTTTAAGATTTAAGGACATATACAAAATGGTGTTCTAGCACATGATCAATTTCCAATTTAAATAATAAATAAATTCAGGGTCTAACAAGCCCTTAAAAAAATGCCTATAAGTTTATATAAATATACAAGATTCTGCCATAAGCATGGACATTTCACTGCAGATTATATAAACCCCAATGCATCTGAAATAATAATAAAAGTAAAAATTACTACACTACATGTCTAACTACCCCTAAAACCTAGAACTTCCTTTAAATGTACACATTTGTCATAAATATCACAATTCAAACCTTTTTTTTTTTTTTTTTTAAATAAAAACTGGAAATTCCAGATAGATTTACTGCATCTTTCGCAAAAATTTAATTACAGTCCTGAATGGATTCGCTTTTATTCGTCATATTTTGTCAAAATACACTTATTTATTGCAGAATTTGTACTTTGTAGATAATTTATGTATCTTATAATACATACAGCATTAGTCTGGGACGCCTAAAACACTTTTCCACACCTTCCAAAATCCCAGCAAGTGGCATAATTACAAGGATCATTTAAGTAATAGGAGTAAAACTGTGAAAAGGCACAGGGTTGCTAATCGCTTCAGCTCATTTCCTCTCCGCTTCAGATTTTACACGTGTGTGTTTTGCTGAAGAAACAAAAATAGAACTGGGGAAGAAAATCTGAAGCATTATATGACCCTCCACATGTACGCCATGGATGTGACGTACCTCTGTGAGCAGGTCAGCCAGCTCCCTGTGAACTTTGGTCCTCAGCGAGGTCCTGGCCACGTTAACCAGAGTCTCACGGTCCATCTCCTTAGTGACCTTCACGTCCTCGAGAACAGCCAGAGCCTTCTCCTTTGCAGCTTCAAAGCCCTCGGCGATGATCCTGGGGTGGAGGCCCTGAGCGCACAAACACAAGAGGAATTAGATTTAACAAATACAGCATTATTAATATAATACACATATAATATAAACCTCCATAAATGAGTCATAAAAATGTATGCTTCAAAAACAAAGACAGAAATGCTTAGTTAAATACTACAGCACAATCTGTATAATAGGCCGCTATTTATTAAGAATTAATAAGAATTAGTTATAGTTGCTTAGAAGTAGTGGCACTTTTTCTTTTCCCCCAATATCGGTACCCATCCAATATTTTTTTCCCTTTATAATCTAATAAGCTTTAACCGTTTCATGCATAGTGTCCACACTTATGGACAGTCAATTTAAGGCTCTTTTTTGAAAAATATTTCAGCAAAATATAAATTTCTGTAGCTCTTGAGACTATTTGTCACTCTCAATTGGTACTAGCTTTTTCTATAAAATAAAAAATTAATTAAAAGAAAAAAAAATGAAATTAAACAAAAACAAAATCTGAGACGAAAAAGTGAAAAAGTCTTAGAAAAAACGGTTTTAAAAATGTTTTTGATTGGGTAAGATATATACATTTATAAAAAAAAAATATATATATATATATATATTTTTTTTTTTTAGTTATTTATGTCGAGCAACAGTCCTAATCTGTGTACATTTATTATGTCTAGATGTGATTTGTTTTTTTTAAGTCATCTTCAAAATGACATATTTTAGACCTGAATGTAAAAAATAATAAATTTGGACATTGTAAGATTTAATATACACACACTGCCCTCCACTAATATCGGCCCCCTCGGTAAATATGAGCAAAGAAGGCTGTGAAAAATTGTCTTTTAAAAATTTCTCAAAAATACTCTGCTCTCAAGGATATCAAACAATTGCAAACACAGGTTTATCCCCCAAACAATATCTTTGTTAAATATGTGTGCGCCACAATTATTGGCACCCCTATGAATTCATATGAGAAAAATATATTTGAAGTATATCCCCATTGATATTTTACATTTCATTTAATACACCTGGGTGACTAGGAACAGGAAACTGTTCAACCATGTCTTCCTGTTTCACAGGGGTATAAATATGAGGTAACACACAGGCCAAATTCCCTTAGTCATTCGTAACAATGGGTAAGACCAAGGAATATAGCTGTGCTGTGCGGCAAAAGGTTGTTGAGCTTCACAAAATGGGAAGTGGCTATAAGAAAATAGCACAAGCATTGAAAATGCCCATTTCCACCATCAGAGCAATAATTAAGAAGTTCCAGTCAACTGGAAATGTTATGAATCGACCTGGAATTGGACGTGTGTCTATATCGTCTCAACACACTGTGAAGAGGATGGTTCGAGTGGCCAAAAAAGCTCCAAGGATCACAGCTGGAGAATTGCAGAAGTTAGTTGTGTCTTGGGGTCAGAAAGTCTCCAAAACTACAATCCGAAGTCACCTACATCACCACAAGTTGTTTGGAAGGGTTTCAAGAAAAAAAGCCTCTACTCTCATCCAAAAACAAACTCAAGCGTCTTCAGTTTGCCAGACACTACTGGAACTTCAAATGGGATCGGGTTCTATGGTCAGATGAAACCAAAATAGAGCTTTTTGGCAATAATCACCAGAGGTGGTTTTGGAGCACACAGAGAGGTAGCCATATGGAAAAGTACCTCATGCCCACGGTTAAATATGGTGGTGGCTCCTTAATGTTTTGGGGCTGTTTTTCCTGCCAGAGGACCTGGACATTTTGTTAGGATACATGGCATCATGGACTCCATCAAATATCAACAGATATTAAATGAAAACCTGACTGCCTCTGCCAGAAAACTTCAAATGGGCCGTGGTCGGATCTTCCAGCAGGACAATGATCCAAAACATACATCAAAATCAACACAAAAATGGTTTACTGACCACAAAATCAAGGTCCTGCCCTGGCCATCCCAGTCCCCTGACCTGAAACCCATAGAAAACCTGTGGGGTGAACTGAAGAGGAGAGTCCACCAGTGTGGACCTGGAAATGTGAAGGATCTGGAGAGATTCTGTATGGAGGAATGGTCTCAGATCCCTTGCCATGTATTCTCCAACCTCATCAGGCATTATAGGAGAAGACTCAGAGCTGTTATCTTGGCAAAGGGAGGTAGCACAAAGTATTGACTAAAAGGGTGCCAATAATTGTTGCACACCTATATTTAACAATTTTTTTTTATAAACCTGTGTTGTGTTTGTAATTGTTTGATATCCATGAGAGCAGATTATTTTTGTGAATTTTTTTAACAAAAGATCAAAAGGTTAAACAATAAAGACAATATTTCACAGCCTTCATCGCTCATATTTACCGAGGGGGCCGATATTAGTGGACACCGTATCTTCTCGCTCAGATATCCAATCCATGGTTTGTTGCTGGTATCGGACGGATACTGGTCATGGGTATCGGATCGGTGCAGAATTAGGCATTTTTAATAGTGTTTAAAAGTGTCACGGATTGTGCAAACCTCAGAAACATAATTATCAGCCTGTTTCAGTAACTCTCCGATGATGAGGACGTTGGACGTGGTGCCGTCTCCGGTGATGTCGTCCTGCGCCGTAGCCACCTTAGCGATCAGAGAAGCCGTCGGATGCTGGATTTGCTGTGTGGAAAACGACAAAATGTAGAAATTGACTCTGTTTACCACCACTAAAGTGTATCTTCTTCATACGAGTCACATTCTAACATAAAACATTTTCTCTTACCATCTCATGCAACAGGACATTGCCATCTTTAGTGAGCTTGATGTCTCCAGCGCCGGACACGAGCCTGTAGGAACCAAAAGTAAAGCCTCCGGTTAAAGCACAAAAGGCCTGGGAAATGGTAGTGATGTCACTTTCAAGCAGACGAGGATAAGAGAAGGAAGTAGGAAGACATCTTAATAAATATATATAATAAATTTTATAAAATATTACAGTGAAATACTAATAACTAAACGTATTTCATTACATACACACACAGCAACATCAGTTTAAATCTTTCCAGCATCTCTATGAACCACCTTACTCAGGTGATGAGACAGAAACCGAGGTCAATGACGCTGATCATCAAAGCAAGAACTCATTATCGTGCTGTTATAATTCTTTATAATTTGACAGAAATGTTTTTTCAATGATTAGATTAGGTTATAAACTTATAGAAGTAGGCGGTGCGTCTGCTTTCCTGTCGGCTCGGGAGAAAATTAAATCAGATAGAAATCATTCCAGAAAACACAACAGAGTTATTAAGGACTTCATGGGGCAGATATAATGTTCACGCTAATTATATAAATTAAATGATGTTATAATTAAACAGTGTCTTTTTTTTTTTAATCTGTATGGTATTAAATGGTATTTATATCATATTAAAATTAGATGCAAATGTAATCTGTAAACATGGGGAAATAAGAGGTCATAAGTTGTTATAACTACAGATTTATGTAAAAATGCAAAGAATGCGTTTAGACCACTATGGAGTTTGCATCAACTGAAATGCAAAAGCTCTCAATTTATTTCCAGCTTAATATCTAACAACTAGCCGGTTATTGTCTAAGGAGTGGCGTATGATGCCGACAGCTAGCTCAGAGGCTAGACACAAACCATGTGGACCAGAGATTTAGTGCAAACTAGCTATGCTAAGTTACGCTACGCTAAGCTAAACTAAGCTAGCTAACTAACTAACTACTTTAACCACCGAGTTAGTAAGGTAAATTCTTCGCATTAAAACGAGACAGCGTTAAAACTACACACAGAGAGAGTCAAAAATATATATATATATATATTCGCCATGACTTCGTATAACACTGTACTAGCATAACCAACGAGCAGGCAATCCCAAATAGCGCTGTGTTCAATATAAAGTGAACTACAAAGGCTGCACGAAGCCATTCTACAACGCCATATTTAGTGCACCTGTACATGGAGTAGGGCCCAATTTGGGCGCGGCCCGAGCTAAACCGCGCCTGCGCTAACAGGCCTTAAAACACACACTCACATTTTCATGGTTCCTTTCGGTCCGAGATTGCTTTTCAGGACATCCTGAAGTCCCCGAGCGGCGCTGATGTTCACGGCCAGGGCGGCTTGAGCTCTCGCCACCTCGGCTTTCGGATTAAGTGCCTTTACAGCAGACATTGTGTTGTGCCACGACCTAATCGAAGAGGACCGGAGAGCGGCTCCACAACGCAAGTCACGCCGGTTACAGGAGCTAACGGAAAAAGAGAGAGAGGGAGCTAGGAGCTAAGAGCTAAGCGGGCTTCCAGAAAGCTCTAAAGCACGCGCTCCTTTGGCACGGCCCGCAGCGCGTCGTGATTGGATGAAGTTTCGCGTCACGCAAATAAGTAGCGCTGATTGGCTAATAGCCACGTCTGTCATTTATACACGACAGTAAAGAAAAGATGGCGGAATGATTTGTATTGTCTTCAGACTATTGAATAGTTAACAGCAGTGAATAAAAACAACAAACACAACATGAAGAATGTGAACTGAAGTTAACAACAAGGCATCTGAAACCCTGACAACATTAACACATTTTTTATATACTTCCCAATATAGTATGAGATAAAAATCATAATGCTATGCACTCTTCACTATACATACTTAATGAATTACACTATATGGCCAAAAGTCTGTGGACACCTGAACATCACACCTATATGTGCCCATTCCAAAGCTATGGGCATTAACACGGAACCGGTTCCCCCTTTCTGCTGTTATAATAAACTCCACTCTTCTGGGAAGGCTTTCCACTAGATTTTGGAGTGTGGTTGTCGGGGTTTGTGTTCATTCAGCTACAAGAGCATTCGTGAGGTCAGGTACTGATGTCAGCAAATCAAGGAGGTCTGGGGTGCAGTTGGCATTCCAGTTCATTCCAAAGGTGTTCAGTGGGGTTGAGATCAGGGCTCTGTGCAGGACACTCAAGTTCTTCCACCTTTTTCCTACCTTTACACACCATGTTGGAGCTCGCTTTGTGCACAGGGGCATCGTCACGCTGGAACAAGTTTGGGCCTCTTAGTTCCAATGAAGGGAAATCGTAATGCTGCAGCGTGCAGATATTCTATACAGTTGTCTGCTTCCAACTTTGTGTCAACAGTTTGGGGAAGAACCACATATGAGTGAGATGGTCAAGTGACTTTTGGCCTTATAGTGTACAGGTGCATCTCAATAAATTAGAATGTCGTGGAAAAGTTCATTTATTTCAGTAATTCAACTCAAATTGTGAAACTTGTGTATTAAATAAATTCAATACACACAGACTGAAGTAGTTGAAGTCTTTGGTTCTTTTAATTGTGATGATTTTGGCTCACATTTAACAAAAACCCACCAATTCACTATCTCAACAAATTAGAATATGGTGACATGCCAATCAGCTAATCAACTCAAAACACCTGCAAAGGTTTCCTGAGCCTTCAAAATGGTCTCTCAGTTTGGTTCACTAGGTAAGCCACAAACATTCACTGCCAAAGAAGCTGGCTGTTCACAGAGTGCTGTATCCAAGCATGTTAACAGAAAGTTGAGTGGAAGGAAAAAGTGTGGAAGAAAAAGATGCACAACCAACCGAGAGAACCGCAGCCTTATGAGGATTGTCAAGCAAAATCCATTCAAGAATTTGAGTGAACTTCACAAGGAATGGACTGAGGCTGGGGTCGAGGCATCAAGAGCCACCACACACAGACGTGTCAAGGAATTTGGCTACAGTTGTCGTATTCCTCTTGTTAAGCCACTCCTGAGCCACAGACAACGTCAGAGGCGTCTTACCTGGGCTAAGGAGAAGAAGAACTGGACTGTTGCCCAGTGGTCCAAAGTCCTCTTTTCAGATGAGAGCAAGTTTTGTATTTCATTTGGAAACCAAGGTCCTAGAGTCTGGAGGAAGGGTGGAGAAGCTCATAGCCCAAGTTGCTTGAAGTCCAGTGTTCAGTTTCCACAGTTTGTGATGATTTGGGGTGCAATGTCATCTGCTGGTGTTGGTCCATTGTGTTTTTTTGAAAACCAAAGTCACTGCACCCGTTTACCAAGAAATTTTGGAGCACTTCATGCTTCCTTCTGCTGACCAGCTTTTTGAAGATGCTGATTTCATTTTCCAGCAGGATTTGGCACCTGCCCACACTGCCAAAAGCACCAAAAGTTGGTTAAATGACCATGGTGTTGGTGTGCTTGACTGGCCAGCAAACTCACCAGACCTGAACCCCATAGAGAATCTATGGGGTATTGTCAAGAGGAAAATGAGAAACAAGAGACCAAAAAATGCAGATGAGCTGAAGGCCACTGTCAAAGAAACCTGGGCTTCCATACCACCTCAGCAGTGCCACAAACTGATCACCTCCATGCCACGCCGAATTGAGGCAGTAATTAAAGCAAAAGGAGCCCCTACCAAGTATTGAGTACATGTACAGTAAATGAACATACTTTCCAGAAGGCCAACAATTCACTAAAGATGTTTTTTTTTTATTTATTTTTTTTTATTGGTCTTATGAAGTATTCTAATTAGTTGAGATAGTGAATTGGTGGGTTTTTGTTAAATGTGAGACAAAATCATCACAATTAAAAGAACCAAAGACTTAAACTACTTCAGTCTGTGTGCATTGAATTTATTTAATACACGAGTTTCACAATTTGAGTTGAATTACTGAAATAAATGAACTTTTCCACAACATTCTAATTTATTGAGATGCACCTGTATGTGTGCAAAAGAGAAACATATTTCGGTTCAGTGAAACCTGTAGTTATTTTTCTATGACAGCGTTTTAAAGTCACCTTTTAAAAAAAAATACAAGATTTTGAGAATAAAGTTGTAATATTTCACCAACAAAAAAACCTCATTATTTTTTTTTGTTTTACGGCCTCTGTTTAAAAAATGAAAATGTAAGATTTTGAGTTATATCGAGGATTTATTAAGATGTCTGTTTTGTCAAAACTAGCACTTTATTCTCAAAATATTGACTTGTTTTTCTCGGATTATCAGACGTTGACTTTTCTTGAAAAAAAAAAAAAGAAAACTTTATTCTGAAAATGTTGTATTTTTGTTTTTTAAACAGTGGCCCTAAATCACCGGCATATGTTTTCAGAAGTATATAAAGTAGAAAATGTCAAAATATGACCATGTGAAGAGATTTTCCAGGCTGACACACATCCATGACAGCATAAAAATAACCTTTTTTAAAAGAGCATTTGTGCAATTGTGCAGTAATGTATAATTTGCACGTGTCAAGAGGAATAGAAATTACAGTGAGCCTCCTCCTTTCAACCACGTCATATTTTCCAGAACCAGACGTGATCAATCTGAATGTAACTCAAAGCAATGGAGACGATAATCTGTAATTCAATCATAAATTTATTTCAGTCTGTACATCTAATCTCCTCAAAGCAGTGGATATTAAATAAAACCACATGACATATTATATATGAATCCATCCATAATCCACACAGAATCTCAGTTTGGCTGAGTAGAACTACATCCTGCCAGCTTTACCAGTTTCCCAAAGTGGAAAGATTAAGCTTCCACCTTTTCTAATAATCTTTACTCGTTCATCGACAAGGTGATCGCTGGGTTAAAAGAGAACACGTACGACAATTCGTTACACGGGAGGCTGTAATCCAGTCAGTAACTGGAAATGAACTAGACAAACAACACTGCTGCAAATGAAAGAAAGGATGGTCAAATTTATTGGACTGTTAGAACCCCGGATTAAAGGGCTGTCACTTTGAAGAAGTCGCATTTGAATCGTTTTCACACTTCAATTCTTATATATATATATATATATATATAAATTCAATTGCATTTCACACACCTACAATCAGTATTCAGCAAACTATCCAGTCTTGGGTTTCTTACAGTAAAATAAGTATTGTGTATTACTCAATTTTAACCTCACCATTCATTCAATTTGTGTATTTGTATTAGACAATTATTTCTGCATACAAGACTCTCACTACCTGCGTTAATCACCCACATGGTTTCAGTTTCTATTACAGATCTATTACTTACTGTTATAAAACTGAACTACAGTAAATATGAAGAAGACAAAAACATTACTGACTAAAGTTCCAGATCAGGATGTTTTGATCAGTGTCTCGTACTCAATGTACATGCGCGCACACAAAAAACAACAGCAGGATAACAAAAAAGAGCATGCTGGGAGTCATTCAGAAATCAGAAGAAAAAAAAAAAAGGCAACAACATCCCAAAATTAAGTGACAGTCAAAACATCCTGAATGGATTTTAATGAAAACATTGCCAAGGCTTCATGACATGAACAACAGAAGAGCTATAACTGCTGTAATCATGGGTACAAGCACAAACCAGGAGAAAAAGAGAAAGGAAAAAACATTCTTCCAGGATAACCTTATGTTTAAAAAGAACAAACAAACAAACAAAAAGTTAGTTTAGAAGTGCCGTGTGTATTCGGAGTAATTAATTTGTCTTGAGAGATTCTGATCAAAATGGCCACACAAATCTAATCAGTAAACATAAGAAAATTTGGGAAAGGGAGCAAAACAGAGGGGGGAAATGAAAGGTTAGAATGATATAAAAAAAAATGTTTTCCAAAACTGAGCAAAGATCCACAGCAGTGCAAAATCTGATTGAAATTCGGTTGGAACCTCGTAATAAAACAATTTGATTTGCCGCTTTCTGTCCAGGTCATCATGAGGAAGCTACTTCAGAGGCGAAGTCTTCAGTGGAATCATTATCCTCGACTCCATGTGCTGAATCAGAGGAACTAATGACGACATGGGGGGGGGGGAATAATGTTAAGAGATTTACAGTTCAACTTTGTTTTTTTCAGTATTATGTTAAGAGACTCACCTGTGTAGTAGACAACTTCGTCCCAACCTTCATGCTGCCAAGCTGCGTTTCTAGTTTCCTCTCTTGACTGCAGGTCTTTGTACGCTGAAAAGAAGCAAACGGTTAAAATGTTAAACCTTTTATAACACAGTTAGAACCTGGAATCAGGAATTCTAACAAGCCAGGATGATTCTGTATGTTTGAAGTGATAAAGAAGAGCGGCCTTTTTCTCCTTCTTGCCATAACCTTAACCAGAAATTTCCCCATAAGTGAAATCAAATCATACATCTCAGGTTCACTCACCCCACAGGTGATGGACCATGTACAAATTTCCGATCTGAGAGAAGAAGCCCCCCACTGCCTCGTTGTTCTGCTGTCGGAGCTCAATGGCCCGAGCCCTGGAAACACATCACAACCAGTTTTATTATCAGACCTGCGATGACGTGATATTAAAATCTGTTTCAGGTGATCGGATCACGACGTGGCAGCGCCGATCACACAGAGCACAGTGTTTAGAGAATCGGACCAACAAACAAAACGAGAAAAACGCTGGACACGTGACAAACAAAATGCTGTAAACTAGTTATTTATATCATTATCTAGTGATTTGTTGAGCGCTGCTGGCTCCGTGTTCTCCCCGGGTGTGCTCGGGTGATTTTGGGGATTTCTACGCTCACCTGCTGGAGGTTTGTTCACCTTTTTTTCCCCATCAATACATTTCTGACCAATGAATGAAAGAGTTTTACGTGTGCGTTTTCAGCCCTACACGCCGCTCGGACAATGTGGTTTTTTTTACATTTTTGGTTCATTTCATTGAGCGCAGTGAGAAAACAAATCGAACCAAATAGCAAATGAAAAGAGCAAGAGCATCAAATTTCCTTCTGAAAATGGATGAATGGACATGAAAGCCACCTCAGACCACTTGTTTGTAGTTTGAAAGACCACCAAGTTTATATCTTTCCAGTGGACTTGTGTGCTATAGTGATAAATTATGTCAAATACACTTTTCTGAGATATAATAGATTTAGATAGATAGTTTATATAATAGATAGTTTTTTGTTTTTTTTTAATAATTACAAATTGACTTGAAGCAGCTAATTTTATGTTTAAAACCTTACATTTTTTGTCCTTTTAGTACTGTATTCCTGGAAAAGTGTGAGAAAGCCTATATATCGGTCCGTACAGGATTTCAGGAGTGTTTTTGAGACCAAATATGCTTGATTTTGTTGCGGCTTTTATCAAAAATTGTGATGCAAGTTGTTTTTTGTGGGGTTTTTTTTTGCAGAAAACTACTTGAATTGGTGAAATTGCAGTGGCACGAAATTGTTTTGCACGATCTTTCAGTGACGTTTGCTGGTAAATGAGACCCTTTAGCTGTACTCATGTTCGACACACGTGAATCAAAAAGGGTTTTGACTGGATGCGTGTTGTGATGATGTCACATGTCGTGTCTTGGTCCAAATCTGCGGTAATTTAGAAAAATTGCAAGAGCCTCAGAATACTGCGGAGTTTGCTCGATTTTAAGTTAATTTCTGCAATCGCAAAATCCTGGAGGGACTGATATCATGATATATAAATAAATAGATAGATAGATAGATAGATATAGATATTTTATATTTAGTAATCATAGAACTGTCTTCAAGAATCGTGATGATACTTTTGTCACCCCTGTTATATAGTTGTAAATATAGTATTTGCTATATTAAAATCTTTGAGCATACAAATGGTCAGAAAAATAAGCAAATAAATCCCCAGACATGATTTTGAAACTCATGTCTGTTCCAGAAACTCATAATGTATAGGATAACTACAATACAGGCACACTATTATTACTGATATTTGGCAGTATATTTTGAGTTTGGGTCTGAAATGATCGCGTGTCACAAGCCAGCATTTTAATGTCCTACGTCCTACTCGCTACATTAAATTCCCTGACGTACAGTACGTGCTGAACAACACTTACCTTAAACAGGCCAAGCTCTAAAATGATTGCCGTCATCAAGTCACCAGATTTATTTGTAATATTAATTTCAATGCATTAAATCAGCTGTACATACAGACATGCAGAATCGATTGATTTTACGATGGCAGATTTTTATTCATTTATTTATTTTTTTTAAAAATTTAACTTAATGACTTACAAGTATTGAGAATTACGGCAATCAAAAGGCGTCCAAATTGGCAGTAATTTATATATATATATATATATTCTATTTCATGGACTGAATTTGTGATTTGAGGCATGTTACCCTGCGGTCTCATATTTCAGCAGCTGTAGAGGCAATAATAATAAAACCAGTTGAGAAGGTTAAATATTCCTAACATACATTATCGAAAAGAAAAAAAAAAAAAAAAAAAACACATGAATGAAACACAAATCCTACGTAATTTTACAATTCAATTTCCTTACCAGTAATTTCCCCACTCGATCATCGTTCCAGGCTAGAAGAGAAAATATACACATTGTGAAATCTAAGAAAATTTAAACAAACAGCACTGATACTGTTTACATCACAGATCAAATAACTAAAGTATGTTGCAATGTAGAACGTCTAGAATATCTATACAAACATTATGTTTTCCATACCCGGAGTTGGTAGGATCTGAGCTCGTATATGTTGGGCCCGGCTCTGGGCACGGGCTCATTCCAGAAGCTGAACTCGAGCAGCAGCTGGTTTCTACGGGACAGCAGCATCTTCCCTCGCTTTTCTCTGTACTCCATGAACTCCTGATTAGATACACATTGAATTAAATTCCACACAACGGTCAATTCAATTCAATTAAAAGTTTAATCGTCATTGTATGTCACACATCACAATTCTGTTAGTGACTTCCTAACTTCCTAGAGGGCACAAAAACACAGACAGAAAAAAATACTTCAGTACAAAAATGACAATAAATAGAAGTACGACAGTGCAAGAGAATTAAAACCAACATGTGCAAATTACAACAAACAGATATTACACTAATAGAAAATATTGTGGATTATTGCACACATACCCAGGTCGCACAAAAACTTTCGGGTTTAGCCGTTTATTGTTTATGTGTTTGTCCGGTTGCAAACCAAGAGCAAAAAACAAAAGAAAAACAACATACAGCTGTGTATACTGTAAAAGAAACTGTCTTGTACAATTCTGTAATTCTGAATTGTAATACATAATATCTGTGATTATTTGGTTCTTATTTAGTTATTAGTTGTTATGTACACTTGAATTGAATAAGTTTAATCTATACATGAATAATTCAACATATAAATAATACTAACTTGGACCTATGGATAGTTCAGGAATAAAAAAAGAAGCAAAAAAGCTCTATGGCGCTAATAAATACCCAGAATATTATTGTACACGTTTAGTTTCATATTTGAACACCTGGATTATGTTCATAGATTAAATGTGCTGGGGTGGAATTTATTTCAGGATTTAAAAAGTCCCTGGCTTTAAAAAGTTTGAGAACCTGTGGTATAATGTATAGCTGTAAAATAGCCCTGAAAATAACATGCTCAATTACAAACCCGATTCCAAAACAGTTGGGACGCTGTGTAAAATGTAAATAAAAACAGAATGCAATGATTTGCGAATCTCATAAACCCATATGTTATTCACAATAGAACATAGAAAACATATCAAATGTTTAAACTGAGGAAATGGACCATTTTAAGGAAAAAAAAAAGAAGGTAATATTGAATTTGATGGCAGCAACACGTCTCAAAAAATTTGGGACGGGGGCAACAAAAGGCTGGAAAAGTAAGTGCTACTTAAAAGAAACAGTTGGAGGTTAATTGGCAACAGGTCAGTGACATGACTGGGTATAAAAAGAGTCTCTTAGAAAGGCAGAGTCTCTCAGAAGTAAAGATGGGCAGAGGTTCACCGATCTGCAAAAAATTGCTTCTACAATTTGTGGAACAACTTCAGAATAATGTTCCTCAATGTACAATTGCGAAGACTTTGAATGTCTCATCATCTACAGTACATAATATCAAAAGATTCCGAGAATCAGGAGAAATCTCTGTGCGCAAGGGACAAGGGTGAAAATCAATATTGCATGCCCGTGATCTTCGGGCCCTCAGGCGACACTGCATTAAAAACAGGCCTGATTCTGTAATGAAAATCACTGCATGGGCTCAGAAACACCTCCAGAACTCATTGTCTGTGAACACAGTTCGCCGTGCCATCCACAAATGCTGGTTAAAGCTCTATCATGCAAGGAAGAAGCCATATGTGAACATGATCCAGAAACGCCGCCGTCTTCTCTGGGCCAAAGCTCATTTAAAATGGACTGAGGCAAAGTGGAAAACTGTTCTGTGGTCAGACGAATCGAAATTTGACATTCTTTTTGGAAACCATGGACGCCTCGTCCTCTATACTAAAGAGGAGGGGGACCATCCGGCTTTTTATCAGTGCTCGGTTCAAAATCCTGCATCTCTGATGATATGGGGGTGCATTAGTGCCTATGGAATGGGCAGCTTGCACATCTGGAAAGGCTCCATCGATGCTGAAAGGTATATACAGCACACGCTTCCATCCATGAACTCTTTGGATGATCTCACCCCGGAGTGTTTGGGCCATGCCGGTCTCGTCTATGAACACACCCTGGTCAGTTTAACCTCTGTGTTTTTGTTCAGCTTATAGTTTGGATCTAGATTGTATGAGATGAGTTTAGTGATGGCGAACAGAAGTGAGAGTTAAGATGGACGGTTTGTGTTTGTAACAGGGCGAGGAGAAGTACACGTTCATCGAGAATTGTCTGAACCCACTCTCCGTGACTCTGCTGGTCAAAGGACCAAACAAACACACGCTGATGCAGATCAAAGACGCCGTGAGAGATGGCCTGCGTGCCATCAAAAACGCCATCGAGGACGGTACGAGTGGAGGCTGACAAACTGTCCACGTTTATTTAAACTTGTACAGTTGCAATCAGAATGATTCAACCCCCATTGCAAATCAGGTTTATTGTCAAAATTTAGACTTTCAGCTGTTTGCAATGAACGAATCAAACAAAAGCAACTGAAACAGTTCAACACAACGAATGCTTCAAGTGGTTTCCCCAAATTCAACTGAAAATGCAACTTATAATGACTTCTCCAGTCTCACAATTATTCAACCCCTTCATGGCAAGTATCTTTAGTACATAGTAGAGCACCGTTTTGCTGTTATGACCTTCTGCAAAAAAGCTGCATAGCCAGACACCAGCTTCTGGCAGCATTCCTGAGGAATCTTATCCCGTTCCTCATGAGCAATGGCCTCCAGTTCAGTAATATTCTTGGGTTTGCGTGCTGCAACCACCTTCTTCAAATCCCACCAGAGATTTTCTGTGATTCTATCCCCTGTAGAATCTTCCAGGACTTCTTCTGCAACCAAGCCTTGGTGGAATTTGGGCTATGCTTGGGATCATTGTCCTGTTAGAAAGTTCAATGACACCCAAGCTTCAGCTTCCTCACAGACGGCATGACTATTTCTCCTAGGATTTCCTGATACTTCAATGAATCCATTATGCCTTCCACACGCTGCAAGTTTCCAGTGCCAGAGGATGCAAAGCAGCCCCAGAGCATCACCGAGCCACCACCATGCTCGAGTCCTCTGCAGTAGAAGATGCTCCGTTCTTCCTACATGTATTCATGGGACCAGCACACTAACTACACTTTCTGTGGAAACATGCACTGTTTTTAAATTTAAAAAAAAAAATAAAAAATTTATTTTTTTTAGCAGCACTGACTGAACTCTGCCTTTTGTACAGGGGATCGATCCGTTCTCTCTGGACGCGCTGGCTAAAGAAGGCATCATTGCTCTGCGCCGGGCGAAGAGGAGGAACATGGAGAGGTACGGAACACATGCAGCATTAGATTTTCCCTTTGATAGCTTGAATCAGGTTTGCCAAAATGCTTAATTAACTGGCAACCCGTATGTACTGAGCTGCCAATTTATTACACATTTCATTATAGTATTTATAACTGACTAAAATGGTGTGTATTCCTTGACATAGCATCATCTTAGGAGCTTTTATCAGTACAGGACAAGATTTAATGACACAGGAAAATCAGTGTAGTGGCTCTGAGGACCTCTTACACACACACATACCTTATTCTTCCTGAGTTTGTTCATGACATCAGTCAGGGCGGGGTAGCCTCCTCTGTATCGCCACAGATGCACTGTGAGGAAGTAAACAGAGGAAAATGTGAGATACTGACAAGCCTATTGAGAGGAGATCTAAATATAAATACAATGAGGTGACGGCGTTGTTATATTTGATGTCTGAAAGCAGAACGGTGCAGTTTTGGATTGATATCGTCTCAGTATAGTAGTTCTGCTGTGTTTGCATAGGTGTTTTTTTTATATTGTGAGGTTTTCTATAAGGAGATGTTTATTTAGCATTTATGGAAGGAGTCTCCAGTGTCAGTGCTTCGTAGCATTCAGAGATAAAACTGTAACTTTTAGTTTTCTGATTTCTTCAGGACAGAGGAGTTTACTCTTTTTGTGGTTTTTCAGTAACACAACAAGCTGCGTTTTTTTTTTTTTTGTCGTCTAATTAAACCCAAGAGAGAAAAAAAAAAAAAAAAAAAGAGACAAGATGGTGAGGGAACGAGCGTTTACAGCTGCTATAATGTAAGCGAGAACTGGAAATAACGTTGTTCGTTAATAAATAAAAAATTCTTAACGCTAGCGAATTGCTACGGTATAAGAGCAATAAAACACTTCAAGTAGTGCTGGAATTGGGAAATATTGAACTCATGTATGTGCACCTGCTTGATCCTGCTCTCCATACCACGTGTTCCAGGTGCCCACCAGCTCACACGGATAATCGGGGTTGGCGTGGATGGATGGCAAGACTTGTTCACTGTGTGTGCAGAAGCAGTTATTACATATTAACATAAACATCTCAGCATATGACCGCTGTAAGAAAGATTGCTCCATGAACACACACAACTTTTTAATTTTACTTTAAGAACTTTAAAGCATTTTCGCATTGGAATTCCGCTAGCATAAAAGTGCGGTGTGTTATGTTGATTTGCATGTAGAACCACAGCTTTCCAAAATATTATCCAAAGCAAATATTGAGCAATTATTATTATTTCCCCCAAAGCACAAGTGAAAGATGGAAAGTGTGCATTTGATCAAGGTAGTGTCAAACGTGAAGTCAATCACTGCGAATCTGCATAAAGGTTTAGAAACAACTCATGAAAACACCAACTACTACACAGCACCATCTCAATATGGATGATCTTACCAAAGTTTGTTATAATCATCAAGGCACTCTGGCTTGACATTGTGAACTGTAAAAGAAAGGCATGTTATGCACTGCAATAAACTGTGCCTCGACTGACTAAAGGAACAAATCTGAATGTTACTCCAAGGTAAACTTGCCTAGCAAACAATGCAACGTGGGTTGCACAGTAGGCTTGTGCGATATAATGATTTAATCGTCTCGACACCACATCGCACACACTGCTATGATATCCAGTCACGTTTTCTCTGATTATATTATATTATATTATATATCATATTACATTTCCAGACCCGCCAACCTTTACACGTTTTGCGTAGGAGATCCGCAACTTAACATCGGAGTACACTGGTAAAACGAGTCATCATTCATGTTTTGAGTCTAATCTATCGATGCATGTTCGACTCAACTAACATTAGACATTAAGTTTATAGTTAACGTCAGCTAAATATGTTTATTACGGATGTCACAGAAAGATCGTGAATGAAACTGGCCAAAAATGGCACGTTCAGTTTATTTTGACTTACAGCGAAGTGTGAAATCTAACACTTTGCAAATAATGTTAACTGTGAATTAGAACGTGATTAAATACACGTTCAAACACTCCAAGCGTCAGATTAACAGTGAAAACGTCGGCCATGTGGACATCAGACGACGCTACGTGAGAAGATCATATCGAAAGTGTACGGTTATGTTGTCGTTTTACTTTTTTACCGCACGTTACTGCAGAATCACCTGAACATCCACCATCCAGCTGAGTTTTCATGATTGCCTCTGCCTGGTAAGCAGTTCCCGACCGCACAGCCGGTGATATTATTATTATTATTATTATTATTATTATTATTAAACCCTCCCCTCCCAGACAATTAAATCGTTAATCACGACGTTTTAAAACAGCGTGGGGGGAAATTCATATCGCACAAGCCTATCGCATAGTAGTCGTGTGCTGATAAATGGGAACGTACACTGAATTTTATACAGGTTAAGGTCTTCTTTCTTGGCCAGCAGATGAGAATGCGCGTCCTTCCTGGGGTCAACTTTTCGCACAAAGAGAGACTTAAACCAGCTGTCTTCTCGGTTCCGGTTCGAGGACGCAGACAGGGTTCTGAGAAGACAGAGAAAGATTTATAAACTGTAAGGAACGGGTGAGTTTGGACATGAAGTGAGCAGTGCAGATACGTTCAGAGAAGGGAGATAATTAGGAAAGAGATCATATCATGGAGACAAACATGACTCAGTTCCCATAGTCTCTCTCTCTCTCTCTCTCACACACACACACACACACACACACACACACACACCCCCTCCCCATCCATTCCTTTTTCCTTGACAGCAGCCAGCCATGACGTTGCTGAACTTCTCCTCTAAACTCCCTGTACTGTAGTTAGATCTACACATTCATAATCTCCTGTATATTACTGCACACCAAACAGACATTCAGATGAAGCTTTAAAAACTGTCCCTGGTCACAAAATCCAACTTTTTTTTTTTTTTAATCTCTTTAAAACATGGCTTTGAATATGACCTTGAGCACGAGCTCCAACTCCATCGCTAGTGGCCAATGCTGAGTGTTTAATATCCTGAAAGACCTGCAGTTGCTACAACTTCTTACCAAAATAGTCCTCCTTATGAAGTTCACTTCCAGACTAAACGCTTCTCATGAGATCCGGTGCACCCGAAATATGAGCACACGACACGGGAAAGCTTTCACTGCTCACACATCATTCAAACGGCTCTCTAGTTCACTAGCATAGCCTGTGCTACTAAAGGGAACGAGATACAGTTGAGGCGTAAACAAAGAGTAAAACGTGCTGAACAACATAGCGACAAGTCGTTCGGAGCTGCAGTGTGTCTTTCGGCATCTCATACTTCAAACATGGGGCTCACCTGATAGTTAATACCGCCTGCTGTTTCGGTAGTAACCCGTTGCTAGCCTGGTGCAGGCCCTTTCCCAGGCTCTGAAGGACTCTGGCCGCCATCTTTCCTCAATGTCGCGCAGCCGCGGTTCCTGCTACATAACTGCAGCCCGGACTGAGACGCGATTCCACCCTCCACCGTTAGAGGGCAGCACAGGGCCTTGAAGAGCAGTGTTGCCGCCATTATCTGTTCTGGTTTTGTTTGTTTGTTTGTTTGTGGTATCCTTCTTTAAAAAATAAATGCCATTTGCCATATACCATATGTGTTCCTTACCAAAATTGTTGCCACAAAGTTAGAAGCACACAATTGTATAGAATGTCTTTGTATGCTGTAGCGTTACTGTACAATTTCCCTAAGAACCAAGAGGCCCAAACCTGTTCCAGCATGACGATGCCCCTGTGCTCAAAGCGAGCTCCATGAAGACATGGAGTGTGGAAGAACTGGAGTGTCCTGCACAGAGCCCTGACCTCAACCCCACTGAACACCTTTGGGATGAACTAGAACTGGAGCCTCCTCACCTCAACGTCAGTGCCTGATCTCAACCTCAACCTCACTAATGCTCTTGTAGCTGAATGAACACAAATCCCCACAGCCACGCCCCAAAATCTAGAGGAAAGCCTTCCCAGAAGAGTGGAGCTTATTACAGCAGCAGAAAGGGGGCTACATCCGGAATGAGATGTTCAACAAGCACATATGGGTGTAATGGTCACGTGTCCGCAAACTTTCTCTCCATATAGTTTATATGTATTTTCTTCTACCTAGTAAAAGGTAACTTAAATACCACACTAATAAGATTAGCAAACACTCTGCAGAGACACCAATGAGCTCTGATTCGTGTCACGCATGCACATAGAAAATGAATTGTCGCTTGTTGCTTTGTCGCTCGCTAGCGTGAACGCCATCCCAGGATGATGCCAAAGTGTACCTGGATATGTTAGGGGCTTTGCATCCAGTTCCTTCTTTGCCACCAAAGAGACAGCTAGACTATCTGACAGAAGAGCTGCTGACCTTCTTGCTGTATTGTGTTAGAAACTACACCAGCCTCTAAGGGAAGCGTCCAAGAGAACACTGCACATTGCTCCTTCAACGGCTGTACTAACCCGTGTCCCATCTCATTCCCAAAGTGTCACAGCCCCTAGCCCCAGAGCTGGAACAGGGCTGGTTTGATTCAGTTGTGGAGTACCAGGGCATTTGGAGATCAAAACTGATCTAGGTCTCTGCAGTCCCACATCAGGTCTGTTCCCAGACACTGATCCAAAACGGGGCATTGAAAAGGGTTTGGATGGTGAAGGTGAGGTGAACACATACCTATTGGAGTGCCTGGAAATAGAATGCAAGGCCACAAGTATAAACTGTGAGGTTTGTGCAGGGAACTAAAGTGATCCTAACTAACATAAATTACACAAGGTGCTTGGTGCCTCCATTCCATTTGTACATAATCAGAGAAAGCTGAAAGGACAGTAAATCCTGGACCTGCAAGCAGAACTCCACACACTGAGAATTTGTTCCAGGCTAAGGAAAGCCAACAGTGCCTCATTGGAGATAATGTTCCTCTCCATGTATAGCTTAAAATTATGTCCTTAGTGCATTCAAGAACAGAGAAAACCTCAGGAACATTTACTCCATCTCAATCTCCTCAAACAAATGAAGAGCGAGATGGATAGCAGCGATGGTCTGTGGGCCAAGCAGCTGCAATTTTTTGTCATATTTTCGGTAAAGTCTGTTGACCGTATCGATCTAAAATAAAAGCTCATGTGCAAACGTACCCTGCGCTGTGAAATAATCCCTAAATTCAAAATGGATCTGTTCAGAAACAGAATTTCTGAAGTGTATTTGTCGTGTTCTGTCTCTAAATCCTTTGTTCTAAAGCGTCTGAATCCACTGCTTCCGTGTTTCACTTGTTAAATGTCGACGCTATAGCATTGTCTGGTTTTTTTCATTGATATTTTTAAAAAATGTCTGTACTTATCAGACCCTATGTTTTATTTTTATTTGCATGCTTTGCAAATAAGCAAAAGTTCACGTTCAGTTTCAAGCTCTTTACGTCACATACGGAGAGTTATACAGTGTGTAATTCTTGCAGTGAAATTCTTCTTGAATTGTGCAAACATGACAAAGAGCGAAGACACATGTAAAGACACGTGAGACACACAAAGGCTAAGGCTTCAAGTGTTACAACTGGTTTAACTCCTTTCTGTGCAAGTGAAAAAGACATACCAAAGCAGTATCTATTTTGTTTTTACTGTAGTTATTTGTTTTACAGCAAAATACTGTTTTATTATTTTACAAGATTCTACCGTAAACAGTTGGAGAACTTACAACTTAGACTCAAAAACATAATGCATAGTGGGATTTCGAACATTTGTAATATATTCTCTTTGCTGCTCAGCGTTTACGGCTGTGTGCTACAGGTCAGAAGGTTGTGAGTTCAAATCCACTGCCATGCTAACATGGTTTGGTCCATGATCAAAATCCTGTCTCAAAGAAATGACTGTGTAAAAGGCACAGTAATTACCTGTAGATATATTGTAGATTATCTTTAATAAACGGATTTTATTATTTACCGTAAGTTTACGGCACTTTCTAACTTTCCTGTCAGTAAATTACTTTAAATCATTCATTCGTCTTCAGTAATTAAAACAAAAAAATTCACCCCGGATGGGACGCGAGTCCATCACAGAATTACCTACAGGGCACTGGTGGAAATTGGGCTACTGTTGGTCGAAGAAGGAGAGGAGGAAGGCGTGTCCGTAGGCAGAGAGAGAAGAGGAAAGGCAGGAATTTAGGACTGAAAGTAGGGACTTTGAATGTTGGTTCGATGACAGGTAAAGGCAGAGAGCTGGTAGATATGATGCAGAGGAGGAAAGTCGACATTCTGTGTGTCCAGGAGACCAGGTGGAAAGGGAGCAAGGCTAGAAGCATTGGAGCAGGGTTTAAACTGTTTTATCATGGGGTGGACAGGAAGAGAAATGGAGTAGGAGTGATCCTGAAGGAGGAGTTTGTGAAGAACGTTCTGGAGGTAAAGAGAGTGTCAGATAGGTTGATGAGTCTGAAACTGGAAATTGAAGGTGTGATATTGAATGTTGTTAGTGCTTATGCTCCACAAGTAGGTTGTGAGCAAGAGGAGAAAGACAGATTCTGGAGCGAGCTTGAGGAAGTGATGCAGAGTGTTCCCAGAGGTGAGAGAGTGGTGATAGGGGCAGACTTTAATGGACATGTTGGTGAAGGGAATAGTGGGGATGAGGAAGTGATGGGCAGGTTTGGTCTTCAGGTAAGGAACCCAGAAGGACAGAGGTTGGTAGACTTTGCTAAAAGTATGGAGATGGCTGTGGTGAACACGTACTTTCAGAAGAGGCAGGGTGACATATAAGAGGGGTGGCAGGAGCACACAGGTGGACTATATCTTATGTAGACACTGTAATCTGATGGAGATTAGCGATTGCAAAGTAGTGGTAGGAGAGAGTGTAGCTAGACAGCATAGGATGGTGGTGTGTAAGATGACTCTGGTGGTGAGGAAGATGAAGAAAGCAAAGGCAGAGCAGAAGACAAAGTGGTGGAAGTTGGAAAAGGAAGAGTGCTGTGTGGTTTTCAGGGAGGAGTTGAGACAGGCTTTAGGTGGTCAGGAGGTGCTTCCAGATGACTGGACTACTACAGCCAACGTGATCAGGGAGACAGGTAGGAAGGTGCTAGGTGTGTCATCTGGAAGGAGGAAAGAAGACAAGGAGACTTGGTGGTGGAATGAGGAAGTTCAGGAGAGTATCCAGAGGAAGAGGTTAGCTAGGAAGAAGTGGGACAGTGAGAGGATGGAGGAAAGTAGACAGGAATATAGGGAGATGCAGCGTGAGGTTAAGATAGAGGTGGCAAAGGCCAAACAGAAAGCTTATGAGGACATGTATGCAAGGTTAGATAGTAAGGAAGGTGAGAGGGATTTGTATCGGTTGGCGAGGCAGAGGGATAGAGATGGTAAGGATGTGCAGCAGGTTAGAGTGATTAAAGATGGAGATGGAAATGTGTTGACAGGTGACAGGAGGGTGAGGGAAAGATGGAAGGAGTACTTTGAGGAACTGATGAATGAGGAAAAAGACAGAGAGAGAAGAGTAGTAGAGGCAAATATTGTTGAGCAGGAAGTAGAAAGGATTAGCAAGGGTGAAGTTAGGAGAGCTTTGAAGAGGATGAGGAGAGGAAAGGCGGTTGGTCCTGATGACATACCAGTGGAGGTATGGAAGTGTCTAGGAGAGATGGCAGTAAAGTTTTTAACTAGGTTGTTCAACGAGGTCTTAGAGAGTGAGAGGATGCCTGAGGAATGGAGGAGAAGTGTTTTGGTGCCGATTTTTAAGAACAAGGGAGATGTGCAGAGTTGTGGAAACTACAGAGGTATTAAGCTGATGAGCCATACAATGAAGTTGTGGGAAAGAGTAGTGGAAGCAAGGCTAAGGGGAGAAGTGAGCATTTGTGAGCAGCAGTACGGTTTCATGCCAAGAAAGAGCACTACAGATGCAATATTTGCTTTGAGAATGTTGATGGAGAAGTACAGAGAGGGTCAGAAAGAGCTGCATTGTGTCTTTGTAGATTTAGAGAAAGCGTATGACAGGGTGCCAAGAGAGGAGCTGTGGTATTGTATGAAGAGGTCTGGAGTGGCAGAGAAGTATGTTAGAGTGGTGCAGGATATGTATGAGAGCAGTAGGACAGTGGTAAGGTGTGCGGCAGGTGTGACAGAGGAGTTCACGGTGAAGGTCGGACTGCATCAAGTCCGCATCATCGGGGCTCTGAGCCCCGTCTTGTTTGCCGTGGTGATGGACAGGCTGACAGATGAAGTCAGACAGGAATCTCCATGGACTATGATGTTTGCGGATGACATTGTGATCTGTAGTGAGAGCAGGGAGCAGGTGGAGGAAACTCTAGAGAGGTGGAGGTTTGCTCTGGAGAGAAGAGGAATGAAGGTTAGTCGCAGCAAGACAGAATACATGTGTGTGAATGAGAGGGATCCAAGTGGAACAGTGAGGTTACAGGGAGAAGAGATAAAGAAGGTGCAGGATTTTAAGTACTTAGGGTCAACAGTCCAGAGCAACGGGGAGTACGGAAAAGAGGTGAAGAAGCGTGTGCAGGCAGGTTGGAATGGGTGGAGAAAAGTGTCAGGTCTGTTGTGTGATAAAAGAGTACCAGCAAGAATGAAAGGAAAGGTGTACAGGACAGTAGTGAGACCAGCGATGTTGTATGGTTTGGAGACAGTTGCACTGAGGAAAAGACAGGAGGAAGAGTTAGAGGTAGCAGAGCTGAAGATGTTGAGGTTCTCTTTGGGAGTGACGAGGATGGATAGGATCAGGAATGAGTACATCAGGGGGACAGCACATGTGAGATGTTTTGGAGACAAAGTTAGAGAGGCCAGGTTGAGATGGTTTGGACATGTTCAGAGGAGGGAGAGTGAATATATCGGTAAAAGGATGCTGAGGTTAGAGCTGCCAGGCAGGAGGCCGAGAGGAAGACCAAAGAGGAGGTTTATGGATGTAGTGAAGGAGGACATGAAGGTAGTCGGTCTGAGAGAAGAGGATGTAGGGGATAGGGCTAGATGGAGGCAGATGATTCGCTGTGGCGAAGGGAATAGCCAAAAGGAAAAGAAGACCTTTGCCATTGCCAGAACTGAGCCATATGTACCATAGTTGGCCCAGATGAGGCCCAGAAATGTATGCTATCAGGGCATTAATTAAATATTAATTCTGTTCATTTTTGTGTTTAAAATAATATAATTTTTGTGGCCGGTGGGGGAACCTTGAGTAAATTGTCACTTTGGGCCCCTAAATGTTCTGAAATGTTCACATCCTGCTTTACACCACCGTGGGCTGCGAAGCACTAAAAAGTTTGAGAGCCCATTTTCTTCTGGAGTGCTTCTGGCGAGATGTTTTTGATCTAGTCAGCCAATGGCGTCGTTCGTGGGCGGTCCTAGGGAGCGAAAGAGCCAATGAGAGTGAGGTGTTTTTTTTCCCACACAACCTCGTAAATGTGGCGCGCGTGCGCGTTCAGGGCGAGCGAGAGAGAGAGAGAGAGGAAGGAAGGAAGGAAGGAAGAGAGAGAAAAAAACAACGCACTGTCATTTAACGCTATAACACAGTGCCAAAGGAGACTCTTCGGTTTAATAATTAATTTTCGCAGCCGTATGTTTTTTTTCATGAAAAGTGTGAATTAAAGGTCGTTTTGCAGTAGAGAGAGAGAGAGAGAGAGAGAGAGAAGTTCGTCAGTCCTGCCATCTTTCTAACACCCATCCGTGAGTATACTTTATGCCATTTGTTTTCTGGTCTATGTCTGAGCATTAAATTCATGCTTTAAAAAAACACAAAAAACAGTTTTTGTTTGTTTGTTTGTTTGTTTTTTTTTAAGATTTTGCACTCATGCAATCACAAGATGCAATTTAGATGAATACTACATCAGTTGTTTTATGTAAGCATGTGTGAATATCTGTGAAAACAATTATTTTTGTCAGTCATTCATCTTAGAACATGTTTAGTAACTGTACAGAAAGAAGCAGGAAGTGTACACTGTAAAAAAAACAAAAAACAAAACCCTGACAGTAATGTACTGTTTCCAGTAATATACTCTCTATATAAAATAAAACATAACCTACTACATTTGCTTGATGCTATTATTCAAAGCCGCTTACAATCCAGGAAGGTTAAAGGTCTTGCTCGAGGACCGAACCACGTCCGCTTGGCGATGCTTGGATTTGAACTTTCCACTAATTTTCACTATTGTAAATCCTCAATCATCTACAGTACAGTCCTGTAAAATTCATAATCAATCAAATAATATTTTAAGAATGGAGTCCTCGGGTATTACGCAATCAGGTATGTTATTAAGATTGCACTGACTGTTTTGCAGATCATGGCTTTAATCCAGACGTTTTTGAAGCTGCGAGCGTCTGCGCAGGCTGCGTCTCGGGCCTGGGGTTGGGCACCAGCGATGGTTGGAAGCAAAAAAAGCCAACACACAGCACCTCATGATTCTTCTAACTGGCAGCTGCTAGACGACTGCTTTGGTACGTGTTTTTCACTTGGAGAGTGAGAACAGAAGATGCCTGTCACACTTGAATGGTGTCCGAGCGGTTAATGTTTGTTACGCAGCCGAACCGGGATATCGATGTCGTTGCTCATGTGGTTGCTATCAGAACGAGTTCTCACTTTTAAGCAAGGAATAACACACGTTGGGTTGTGCTGCTCTACCAAAATAATCCATTCTGCGCTGATGTGATATGATGCCACCCTGCAGTGGATTCTTTTCACTTAACAGCACGGTGTATTATTCCGTTTTGTATTGTACAACAGCGATTTTTGCCAACGATTACCATTAACGAATTTTTAATGTATTAATTAACAACTCATCACACTTTTGAACCGTTTATAGATGCATTTAATGTTACAGAGAAACCAAAAAGCGTAAACTTCTCTGTCCCGAAGACTCTCGCGTGTGAGAAAACCTAAAACATTGTAGCTTGACTGTTACAAAAAGAGCTGAGACTGGAGACTTTCCATGATTATACGTCACGACATACATTTTAAAAATCCGTTTATTATTAGGCTTAGAGCATTGCTGTAAAAGTCCCTGTGAATGAGTACAGAGACGATAACGTACAGTGGGGGAAAAAAGTATTTGATCCCCTGCTGATTTTGTACGTTTGCCCACTGACAAAGAAATGATCAGTCTATAATTTTAATGGTAGGTGTATTTTAACAGTGAGAGACAGAATAACAACAACAAAAAAAATCCAGAAAAACACATTTCAAAAAAGTTATAAATTGATTTGAATTTTAATGAGGGAAATAAGTATTTGATCCCCTATCAATCAGCAAGATTTTTGGCTCCCAGGTGTCTTTCACACAGGTAACGAGCTGAGATTAAGAGCACTCTCTTAAAGGGAGTGCTCCTAATCTCAGCTTGTTACCTGTATAAGAGACACCTGTCCACAGAAGCAATCAATCAATCAGATTCCAAACTCTCCACCATGGCCAAGACCAAAGAGCTGTCCAAGGATGTCAGGGACAAGATTGTAGACCTACACAAGGCTGGAATGGGCTACAAGACCATCGCCAAGCAGCTTGGTGAGAAGGTGACAACAGTTGGTGCGATTATTCGCAAATGGAAGAAACTGTCAGTCTCCCTCGGTCTGGGGCTCCATGCAAGATCTCACCTCGTGGTGTTTCAGTGATCATGGGAACGGTGAGGAATCAGCCCAGAACTACACGGGAGGATCTTGTTAATGATCTCAAGGCAGCTGGGACCATAGTCACCAAGAAAACAATCGGTAACACACTACGCCGTGAAGGACTGAAATCCTGCAGCGCCTGCAAGGTCCCCCTGCTCAAGAAAGCACATGTACAGGCCCGTCTGAAGTTTGCCTGAATGATTCAGAGGAGAACTGGGTGAAAGTGTTGTGGTCAGGTGTGGTCAGATCTCTTTGGCATCAACTCAACTCGCCGTGTTTGGAGGAGGAGGAATGCTGCCTATGACCCCAAGAACACCATCCCCACCGTCAAACGTTGAGGTGGGAACATTATGCTTTAGGGGTGTTTTTCTGCTAAGGGGACAGGACAACTGCACCGCATCAGAGGAACAATGGACGGGGCCATGTACCGTCAAATCTTGGGTGAGAACCTCCTTCCCTCAGCCAGGGCATTGAAAATGACCTTAATGACTTGAAGAGGATCTGCAAAGAGGAGTGGGACAAAATCCCTCCTGAGATGTGTGCAAACCTGGTGGCCAACTACAAGAAACATCCGACCTCTGTGATTGTCAACAAGGGTTTTGCCACCGAGTACTAAGTCGAAGGGGTCAAATAATTATTTCCCTCATTAAAATGCAAATCAATTTATAACTTTTTTGAAATGCGTTTTTCTGGATTTTTTTGTTGTTATTCTGTCTCTCACTGTTAAAATACACCTACCATTAAAATGATAGACTGGTCATTTCTTTGTCAGTGGGCAAATGTACAAAATCAGCAGGGGATCAAATACTTTTTTCTCCACACTGTATTAGAACGAGTTTATCATTTATATTACAGCTAGAACTACAGAGGTGAGGTTATAGAAAATTAATTCACACGTTCTTTGTGGTATAAAGACATTTAAGTCAATAAATGTGTATTGTTTTTTAGCATTATGAAATGACAGCTTGTTTCAATCTGCAGAACTCCGTTACGGTGGTCTCGTGATGCACTTAAACTACGTGTGGCTGAGGGATCACTGCCGCTCGGCCTCGTGCTACAACTCCAAAACCAACCAGCGCAACTTAGACACCGGCAGCATTGACCTCAACATCCGGCCCACGAAGACCCGTTTGGACCAGGAGAATCTCTTCCTTACATGTAAATCCCAGTATGACTATGCTGGCTTAATTTGTGGTCACATTCTTTTATTGGAACAAGACACACAGGACAACCTGTTTTCCCTTAGATATAACAATCTTTCCTTTTTATTTATTAGTATTTTACCAGACTTAAAAACTTATTGTGTAAGACTCCACACTACTTCTTTGTTATCATAGTCTTTTTCTCTAGGATATGTTTCAGTCTTTTATATTTTCCTACCAGATGTTTGACTTTGTGCCAATGCAAAGATGGGTTTATCTTTACTAAGCAAAGATAAGGCATTATAGGAAAGATAAGAACTTTGACTCTTATAAAAGACCTCAGCAGATCATTCCATTCACTAATCTCTAGACGTTAATGTATACATGAAAGAGAGACAGGTTATTTAGTAACCACTGCACCCTGAGATGATCATGTATCTGTTACTTTGACCAAAAGAGAAGCGAGTTTGTGCTTTGGCTTGACTGGTGAGTGAGGAACAATACATAACAGGGAATATACTGTATGGCGTCCGCCATTGAAGTCAACTCAGGAGTGAAATGTAGGATACAAACATTTTTCCTAACAGGATTTTCATGTATACCAAATTTTCAATTCAGTTCAATTCGGTTTTAATTATATAGCACTTTTAACAATGGACATTGTCACAAAGCAGCTTTATAGAAATCCAGATATAAATTCTGGAGCAAGCCAGATGTGACAGTAGCAAGGAAAAACTCCCTGAGACAACACGAGGAAGAAACCTTGAGAGGAACCAGACTCAAAAGCGAACCTATTCTCATCTGGGTGACACCAGATCATAAATAATTTCTCTTCTATACCTGTTTGTTATATAGTCAAGCAGTGTTAATGTGTTGTAAAAACTTGAGTATGAACATCAGAGTCATTTCTAAATTCATTAGTTTTTTGAACTTTACGTCTGTTGTATCCAAGTGAAGTCAATCAATGTTCAGTGATTGAGCCTGGAGCATAAACTGTTTTTTGGCAAGTGGATCAGGTACTGTAGGTCAGGAGGGCAGAAGGAGTCAGGATCACTGGTATCTCAGGAATAATGTGTAGCTTGACAGCACTGAAACATCCCAGTTTACCGCAACACTCTATGCCCATGAACCGTCTTCATTATTCAAGGTACCAACAAAGAGCCTGCGCCTTTTTAACCGAAGCAGGTGTGGCAAATCATAAAAGAGCAACGGTTGACTCGGGTACTGCGGCGCGAGACTATTTAGTGTTGTATTGGCCATGAGTAGAGTTTTATAATTAATTTCTTGCCTAAAAGTTTTACCAATAAATTCATTTGTATCCGGCTTGATAAATAAGTAAAGTAAACATGAAACTGCTAATAAATATACTCTGTTTTGCTATGCATAGGGCCTGATGGTCACGTTACACGCTACAACCTGGCCTGGCTGGCAGAGAACAGCTACGAGGGCCAGAAAGTGAGTGCTATACAACCACGCATCCCGTGGAGCTCAGATATATACACAAACGCCAAAGTGCCTCCCGTCAGCTGGGAAAAGTTCATGAGCTGTGACGAAGAGCTGAAGACATTTCTGAACAACTTCTTACTGTATGGCATTGCGTTTGTAGAGGACGTTCCGGCCACAATCGATGCTACTGAAACATTGACCAAAAGAGTAAGCATTATCAGGTGAGACTTTCTTTAATACTGAAACTCAGAGATGTTTCGTTCAGCTGCCACTAATTTTATTTAAAAAAAAATTATTCTGTAGACGTGACGAACCCACGGTTGCCATTTGTTAATTGATGGCTATAACAAAAAATCTGAGCATCTACAGATACCTGTGCTTTCACACAATTTGTGTCACAGGAGGTCTGTCATATTAGTTAGCGTAACATTTACGGAATAAACTACACCAGCATATCGGATCTAAAATGATGTCAGATCTGATACCGATGAGCTCTGATGGCAGTACTTTATTGGATCGGGCCTTCTTTAGTTTACAGTCTGTATACTTCATCAGGGCTGGGCGATATGATGATGTCATATCAATATCATGGTAAATAATGTCACAGTACACTTTTCGGAGACATCGCAGGTATGGTGATTTGATATTGCCAGCTGATTTGATGTTAAAGTTTTGTACTGAACCTTTAAAATTATAACATTTATTTATATTTATACATTATAAGAATTTCTCAGAATGAGGTTTTGTAGACATTGTACACATAAAAGTTACAATTAAACTTATGTTACCAGTCGCTTTCTCACATTTCTCACAAACCTCAAAATTTCCTACACACATCTTTGTGATGTCCATTTTGACCCTGACCAGAAGTACTCTTGTGTTTCCAGAGAGACGATGTACGGCCGAATGTGGAGTTTTACCTCGGATTTTTCCCGTGGTGACACAGCATACACAAAACTGGCCCTGGACCGCCACACCGATACCTCTTACTTCCAAGAGCCTTCTGGGTGCGTATGCGAGCAATCTTGATTTGACTCTGTGAGCTACTGTAGCTGGGCCACAGTTCATGCTCACCTTACAGGACCTTACAACGTGACAAAAGATGGAGAGCCTTCTTCTTCTGTATCTGTTGAAAACGCTGAGGAAGTAAGAACATGACCATAGAAATGAAATCATGGCTTTGTTTCAGTTCCCCTCTGCCACCTCCGGATTAGTTTAATCTTCCTGCTGTATGCTTTGCTTTGCTTCGTCGATGCAACACGAGGCCAGTCACGTCTCTGTTGCATAACTGTGATCTGGGGGCTTCAGATCCTCATTGAAGTGCATTAGACTGAATACACGGATGCAGTGAATCGAACCCTGGTGCGTTTTCCTCTTTATGCAGGTGAGAACACAGCAATCGCAGTCGGGTGCGGACCAAAACAACGCGGTGGTATCGGTCAGGTTCCAATCAAACTCTAGCACGGTTTGATTGCCCTGAGAAAGCAGTTTGAATTCTGAATTAACCCGACTGCAGGAAACGAATCGAACACGCAGTGTGTTTTGGGTTGCGCCATTTATTTTTTGTAGATGTGAGCTGAAATTGCACGTGATGTGTTCTGGATTTATTTTTATACAATTATGAAGTAATGAATTTGAGCATGGCTGTGTGTTCCTTTGTCCTTTGTGATTTTTATCATTTCTGAAACTTTCATATCTGATCAATGAATGAAGGAGCTTTACACATTCTTTTTCAGCCCCTCATGCACCTCAGCCAACATTTATTTTGCTTTTTGGATCGTTTAATTGCATGGGGTGTGAAAACAAAACAAAACAAACTCGGAAACCGGATAAATAGGTGTGAAAGCTTTGGTAGAGTACACAGCAGACCCATGGTAAGAGCGCACGTGAGCTTTTTTTTTTGGGTTCATGCCATTTGCACCATGTAATGCAATTAAAAAAAAACAAACTAACAACACTGCAGCTTCCAAAATCACTTGCGGCTTACTCAGCTTTGGCTTTGCTTTACTCAAGGTCACATACACACTGCTTAGGGAGAGAGAAATAAAGAAGGATTGAGTAATCACATAAATATACTTACATTACCGCTCTTCAACAAGCACCTCCCTCCCAGTGCAGACCCACGCTAAACCACCACCTCTCTGCTGCAGTTCTTCTCTTTTTGATAGAAGATAGTAATTCATTTATAGTAAAATGTTTATTTCTATAAGATTCAGCTGTTTAGACCCAGAATGTTGTCATGAAAGGTTTTCTGACCATGTAAAAAAATAGTAATGTAATACCATACAATAACCGTGCAGTATTTAAATATGCCTGAACATCATGATTATATGGCTGCTGTACTGAAATATATGTTTCTGTTCTGTTTTTCTGCCCATATCTTATTCCAATGTCCACTTTCTCACACTTTTACTTCGCCTGGCTGTACGGCAGGATTCAGGTCTTCCACTGTCTGAGGCACGAGGGGACTGGCGGCAGGACTCTGTTAGTGGACGGCTTCTACTCAGCAAACAGATTGCTCGAGCAATCTCCTGAAAACTTCGAGCTTCTCTCTCGTGTCCCCATCAAACACGAGTTCATCGAGAACCTTGGCACCAATGTCAACCACATGATCGGCATCGGCCCTGTTCTCAGCGTCTATCCCTGGAACAATGAAGTCTACATGATAAGGTATAAAAGCACTCACGTTCTCATGTCACACGGCATATCATATGGTATCATTCAGTACCACTTACATACATTACGTGAGTGTGTTTACATAATAAGCACACTCCCACCTCTTTATCTTGTAGCAGGAGAGAGTATCGGAGAAACCCCGCCTGGCTGATTCAACCAGGTTAAAGAAATCACTACCGAGATTAGGAAGTTCATAGCTGCAGATATGAGACTCTACTCGGTATAGAGAATAACGCAGGATTCAAAAACACTGAGTTTGACAGCACAGCTAGCTAACAGAAAAAATTGAGGGGGAAAAAAAAAACTGTGCTTCAGACGCACCTTCTTTGAGAGTCGTCTCAGTGAAAGCTTGGCCAGAAAGCTAACGTTTAAATAGCCATGTTTCGTTTTGTTCCATTCAAATGCACAGTTTTTTGTTTCGTAATATGGTGCTAAGAGTCTGAATGGATCACATAAACGTGGTGTCATTTTTATTTTTATTTTAAGTTTCAATTCTTGATTTTTTTTTTTTTTTTTTTTTTTTTTTTTTTTTAATATTGTTGAATGATTTAATCAATTGAACATGGAAACCTAATTTTTTGTTATAATGCATTTGTTGTCAATGTTACTTAGGTATAACAACTATGACCGTGCCGTGATAAACACAGTTCCTCACAACGTCATAAAGCGCTGGTATGTGGCACACAGACAGCTCACTGACGAGCTCAGGAAACCCGAGAACGAGCTGTGGGTCAAACTCAAACCGGGCAAGGTAACAAAACCTGAAAAAACCTAGGTCATCATTCCTTAACCTATAGACAGTAAACATCTATTATCCACTGTATTATGATGAGAAAGTGTTCAGTATTATTGTTGTGTTCTGTCTGTTAAGGTTCTCTTCATCGATAACTGGCGAGTGCTGCATGGTAGAGAATCCTTCACAGGACTCCGTCAGCTCTGTGGCTGCTATCTGACCAGAGATGATGTTCTCAACACAGCTCGCTCCCTGGGCCTTCAGGCTTTATCATCAGCTAACCAGCACTAGAACACCAAAGAACAAGCTTAATCAGTGTAGACTGGCAAAAACCCAGAATCTCACAAATTCACACTCACACATTTTAGTTAAAGGGTAAAGAGTTCGGAGGAGATCCTTATCACCACAAGCAAGGAATCATTCTAATGGTACTGTGTGTGAAATGGGGAAATGAGGCTGGGAGATACAAGGAAGAAAAATTCTAGCACTTTGTCAGTGATGATATTCGGTGATCGTGGTTATGCTTTCAGTTGAGAATGTAAATGTTTTCATGTAGAAAGGGTTCTACCAACACACCATGCTTTATGTTCATGTATTATAGTCTATTATGAGCGAAACCTGCAAATAAATGTATTACGTTGTATTGTCAGCAACATTGTGCTCAGAGAACATTTAAAAAATGCTGTAAAAAAAAAAAAATACAGTCAAAAGACAGTACAGTAATTTACTGTGTGGAGACTTGACATAGATAAACGGTAAGATGTTACAGTAATCAAACTTCCAGAAAAACAGACAGTTATTATTATTTTACAGTACTTTCCCAGGTGGTAAATTGACATATAAACAAAAAAATATTACGATTACCTTCCAGTAATAGATCATCGATATTGTATAAATTTTTATTGTAATAAACATCAAATGCCAAATTACAATAATTAAGATGTTATTAAAACAATTAGTTATTTTACAGTAATCATTTTTATATTATAATTATTATTAGAATTATGTCTTTACTGACTTTTTTTCATTTTATAGAAATTTACAAAATAAAGTAAAAATAAGTACAGATAGCGTATTTGAATGTGATAGCATTTATTTAGCACTACTGTGTAATCAGATAGGTTCCACTGTATTTTACTTTTTTTTCCCCCCTTTGAATTTATAGATATTAACAGTCCGGGATAAGTTCGCACCTGTGATTTTATTTTAGCTCGTGTCCTTGGCATGGTCGATAACAAAAGCACAAAGAAAAACGAGCAAAATTGTAGATGTTTCACCCACTCACCACTTCTGCTGCCTGGCTCTCTCTCGCCACTTGTTTGAGGATATTGAGGTAGTAACTGTACGTTTCCCATTTCTTGAAGGGCCTTAATTTTGAGCTAAAAATAACATGAGGAGTAACACTAGGGCGTTATCTCCTGGTCACAGTTCGTGATTATTATAGAGCCTCTTGTACCATTCCTGTGCCTGAAACATATTCTCCCAGGCCCAGTATGTACTGAACTTCACTGTACTGTACTTCCACCCTCGTAATACCTCAAGTGGTGTGGAGGCACCAATCACCTTGTGTAACATACACTAGTTTGGACCACCTTAATTCCCAGCAATTCGAGCACAAACCTCACATGGCCTTACTACTCTCACGTCGCCTTACTACTCGATGGGCCACACCCTGTCCCAAGTGGGCTGATAAGTGAGTATACACTTGCCAGTCGTCTCTAAAACTTACTGGTTGGGAAATGTGGAAGGTATCCACCCCCTTAGTTTTATACTTACGGCACTTGTACTCTATTTCCAACCACACCAATGGGTATGTGTTCAGAACCCCTGTAAATACACCTAACCTTCACCTTCCAGAACTTATCCAATGCCCCATTTCAGATCAGGCCTTGCTGGATCAGCGTCTGGGTACAGAGTTCAGAGACCTGGAGCACTTGGTCGACATCCATTTTTGACCTCCAATTTCTGGGTTCTCTACAACCCAAACAGACTAGCCCTGGAGAGGAGAATAACACAGATGAGTAAGGTTGTGGAAGAAACCCGGATGCAGAGCTCAAAACATATCTGTACACCTCTGTTCTGGCCATTGAGAGGGAGTTTATTTATGGGGTATCGCAAACGAGGAATGAGTGAAGAGACGTGACTGCAAGTTAAATTGTTCTTCATGCAGCTCCCAGGTTTCAGAAGCAGTGCAACTGGTTAAAGATTTAACTATCAGATTTCAGCAGCATGCCGCTCGGCACACGGCGTAGACTTAAACAGCCGAATTCTTATTAAGCAGATAACTTTGGCTGTTAGCTAGCTAATGATTGCTGAATGCTAGTGTGGCCTATATGATTTGTATTACAGGGTTCTGATTTTTCTCACAACTGTAACCCTATAATCTTGAATGATATGCTTTTTAAAAGGCAAATCTTCCAATTCGAAAAAAAAAAAACCCAAAGAAAACTTTTACAAACATATTTATTAAATACACCACAGGAAAAAAGGTATTTTTATTTAATGTGACGTGTATAGAACTCAAATACACGGAATTCATATTCAAATACTTTTGTCAGCTTCCAAGCTAACAAACATGGCGTCCCAGGATGTCCAACCGTTGCATCGCGAGACTACAAAACATCGCGAGACTACAAAACATCGCGAGAGTGACGGTGAGGTTGCATTTTTAGACATGCGCAGATAGTCACACGTGTTCTTTGCAGGCGCACAGACGGAAGATGGCGGACTGTGAAAGTACGTGTTCTTTTTTTAAAAAACTCTTTCTTTTATGGTGCTATGACTATTTTATTGCATTTTAAAAGAAAAGCAGCATAGGATTTGTGTCAGTCTAATATGCGGATCATGTATTTTATTTTTTTTTTGTATTTTATAAATATTAATCAAAGCATGAGGTCTGTAATATATAAGGCAGGTAGCGGCATGGCGCGTGCGAAGTCCATTATTCTTCAAAATGATTTATATTAACCGATATACATGAATTTCAGCAGGGTTTTTTTTTGTTGGAGAAATTAATTTAATAATAATAATGCAAATATACCAGTTTTAAGTGTTTGAAAGAAGCTGCTAGTTCATTAAGTGTACTATACATACTCCGGTTTTTGCATTGGTAAATAGATTTCTGGCTTGATTTATTTGATTTATTTTAAGGTCGTTTAATATGTCATAGGAAGCTCATTCCAAATTTTGGGGAGTATACCGTTTACATGAAGTGTGTATTTGCTAAGCTCTACTGGCCTCTACTACTACTTTAGATAGAAGTCTCATTTATTTATTGTTTGTACTCTTGTTTACACGTTATCAGAAGAAAAAAAAAATACATGTGCAGATTAAGTGTCTTATAGATTGTTGTTGGGAGAAAAAAAACGAACTTAAGAACGCAAAACATTATTTCTGTGAGCCACGTGGTGCTTGTGTGAGCCACGTGTTTGCGCCCATTTTAGCCTGGACACTTAACTGTTACTGATCCGTCCTGATAAAACTGAGTTTAAAAATCCTGGATGGTTTAAACTGATGAATTTATTTTGGGAAAGCTTTTTAAACGTCTAGCTGTAGGATGATGAACTTGCTGTGGCGTTGTAATGTTTAACATGAAGCTTGAGAAACACGTCCTACTTTTCTCCTCAGTTGCTTCTGCTAAGAAAGAGAAGAAGAAGAAGAAAGCAAAGATTTCAGACGATGAAGTCGGGGTAATTAAATGTCTACTTTTTTTTTTTGTGCCTCTCATTCTCCATTCTTCATTTGAATCGGTTATACAGTCGGAGGTCTGGCTGTGGTCCAATCTAAAGTGATCAGACTGTTCCTCTACTCCCTCTGAAGTTTCCACCTTTAGCAGTGAGCACTCAGAAGGGTTCCTTCTATGGACTGCGCCGTCCTGCAGACGTTTCGGCAGAAAAGCAGTCCCTGTTTAAAGTCACTTCAGAATGGACCTCGGTGGATTTTGTTTCTTTTTTTTTTTTCCCCAAGTTGCTTTAATAAATGGCTGTTTTTTGTTTTTTAAACAGGAAATCCAAGAAACGGGGGATTTCCTCATCAAACCCGAATCCAAGGTTGCCAAACTTGACACGTCCCAGTGGCCTTTGCTGCTCAAGGTAAACTTAGCTTTGAACGCGTTTGTCTCCACGCAGGCTGACTCGGCATGTCGGATGATGAAGGTGTTTATCCATTCTCTGAGCGCGGCAGGTTCGGATCCTCTGCAGCTCCTTCAGTCCGTTCTGGTCTGTGGGGTTCTGGTGGCCGGTTCGTCCAGTTTTCTGCTGTTTCTGCAGTCGGCTGGAGGATCAGGCCAGCAGGTGCAGAGGGACCAGACTGGCCCCGTCAAAGATGAACGGACACATCTGATCACATGCGTCTAAAAGCCTCCTTTTAAAATGCTAGTTAGTTTAGTGGCTAGTTGGAGTCACTTTAACCTTGTGATTTATTCTGACGATATAATTTTTTGTTTGTTTCTTGTCTGGTCGTATTTCCGTCTAGAATTTCGATAAGCTGAACATCAGGACGGCGCATTACACACCTCTGCCACATGGCTCGAATCCCCTGAAGAGGAACATTAATGATTACGTCAGGTAAACTCATTTGTCCGTATTGTTCCTCAGGTTTTTGGCAAAGCCACATGATGTGATTTAGATTGCATTAGCACTCTGTGCAAAGATGACCTCGTATCTATCACCCAAGACTGATGGCTGCTAATAACGTTTCGATGTGGATGCAAAGTTTCTGATTAAATAAATAAATAAATAAATAAATAAATCGGTATAATTTTGGCCGCAACTTTTGTTAATTTTCTGTCCAGATCTGGTTTTATTAACTTGGACAAGCCAGCAAATCCGTCCTCTCATGAAGTGGTTGCGTGGATCAAACGAATCCTTCGGGTGGAGAAGACGGGCCACAGCGGGACGCTGGACCCAAAGGTCACAGGCTGTCTGATTGTGTGCATCGACAGAGCAACGCGACTGGTCAAATCTCAGCAGAGTGCAGGTGAGTCGGGTTTTTCCGTGCACTCGCTTTCAATCGCGGAGAACCTTCAGTAATAGTGAAGGTGTCTGGCGTGGAATAAGTTTAAAATAAAAAAAAAACAACCCTCGTGGCGCTTTCACAACAATTAGTCCGCTCTGAATCGGAGGGAAATTTGATACTTCTGATTTTTCCCATTGCGTGTAATTCCACGAGCCAAACAAACGCTGCACGAGGCTCATGTAGGGCTGAACATGCAAAACTCCATTTATTGCTCAGAAATACTGTGATGGAAAACGCTTCAACAAAACTTTACAAATGGTGTAAAATTACCCCAGCGATTTTTTTTTTACGTAATTCTATAAATAACTAGTTGAAAACGTTTCCTCACATCCAGCATTTATTTTTGCTTTTTTTGGTTGTTGGGGCAAATCTCCAGAACCCATCACGCATCATTTCAGTGCTTTGGCTCCGTTTAGCCACTTGTATGTACAGAAAAACGGTGCGACCCAAAACCCGGGTCGTGTTTGGTTCACTTCCTGCAGTCAGTTTCTCACTGCAATCAAACTGTGCTAGGAACATGCACCAGGGTTTGATTCAAACGACTAAACCCTGCTAAATTCTTGCATCCTACATGCCCCCCAGACTACATTTCCTGTATTCTAATTAATTAATTAATTAATTAATTGCATGCCGTGTGAAAACGAACCACAAGTATAAAATTTCGCTCCGATTCTAACTTTGTAATTGGACTAATAGGTGTGAAAGCACCCTTGGAATATACCAAACTGATTAGTTTCTAATTTTTTATTATTTTTTTAAAGCTTGCTTTATTCTGTGAGCATGACCTCACTCAGTAAAACCAGCGGCCTTTCCTCAGTACTCTTCTGCCGTGTGTTTCAGGCAAAGAGTACGTGGGCATAGTACGGCTGCACAATGCGCTAGAGAACGAACATCAGCTTGCGAGGGTAAGTGTTAGTACGTGTTTATAAGGGCGTTGATGTGCGATGGCGTGAAATGATGAACCCGTTTATCCATTCTCTGAGTGTCTCCAGGCACGCTCCTCTCTCCGCTGGCCTTCTCATTGCTACTTCAGTGTTCTGCTGTTGTAGCTGATGCTGGAGGACGTGCGGGTTTGGAGAGCCAGGATTCACGAAGGAAGAATTAATGGGACTGATCTCATATTGCAAATCTTTTATTTATTTGTTTAATCGTGGGAAGTGTGGTTTTAATTGATCTGTGTGTGGTTATCGCGTATAGGCTCTGGAGTGTCTCACTGGAGCGCTGTTCCAGAGGCCTCCTCTCATCGCTGCGGTGAAGCGACAGCTACGAGTCAGGACCATCTACGAGAGCAAGCTCATCGAATACGACCCGGAGAAAAGACTTGGTAAGCTTTTAGCCATCTTTTAAGTGTTTGGATCAAATAAAGCCATATGATGCCATATAGATTGCATTAGCATTTTTTTTTTTTAATTTGTGCAAAGATGACCTCCTATCTATCACCCAAGACTGATGGCTTTTCTGACATTAGACTTTTCTCACGTGAATCGGAAACTGAACAGCTCCTGAAAATAGTTTTTGCACACTGCAGGTATTTTCTGGGTAAGCTGTGAGGCAGGGACGTATATCAGAACGCTGTGTGTTCATCTGGGGCTGCTGCTGGGAGTCGGAGGTCAGATGCAGGAGCTCAGGAGGGTTCGGTCTGGAGTGTTGGGCGAGATGGTATGTCAGTTCTGTGTATTCATGTCCGTCAGGGTTGTGTGATATCGATTCAGGTTCACTGTGCACCTGACCAAAGTGTTGAGTTCGGTTCTGGGCTTCTTCCCCAGTCCTGGTAATTAATCTTTGGTATATCAGATGGCTGAAGATGAGCAGTTGATAAGTTGCCATTGTGGTGCTGCTTTACTACATCTTCCCCAACAGTCTCCATTCTAACGTCAACCTCAGGTTCTTATTCAGGTGCGAGATGTGATGTGTGCTCACTAATGAATTTATTTCTGGCAGGACTGCATGGTGACCATGCACGACGTATTAGACGCCCAGTGGCAGTTTGACCACAACAAGGATGAGACGTACCTAAGAAGAGTCATCTACCCTCTGGAGAAGCTGCTCGTCAGCCACAAGAGGATCGTCATGAAGGACAGCGCGGTGTGTGTTCTTGTTTTCCAATCTGTTTGTAGTGTAAGTAAGTGTGTTGTGGGTTCTGGTTTATATATGATGCGTGTTTATTCTGCCATCAGGTCAATGCTATTTGCTATGGTGCTAAAATCATGTTACCGGGTGTGTTGCGGTATGAAGATGGCATAGAGGTGAACCAGGACATCGTCGTCATTACGACTAAAGGAGAAGCCATTTGTACAGGTACTATATAAATGGAGTTACTCAACTTCTAGCCTTAGGCCTCATCCACATGGGTATTTTTGAAAACTTTTTCTACATCCTGGCCTCTTGTCCACGTGAACAGCAATCTGGGTCGTTGAAAATTGAGCTCTTTTGAGGAGCTCCCACTCCCTCCAGGGTGGAGAAACTTTAAACCTTGTTTTCACTTGTTGCTGTTTCACCTTCTGAACTGCTCAGTTTGCAGCTCTTAAGGCGTTTTTACATAACACTTTATGACGTACTATCGCCACCTACTGGGCTGGCGTACCCAATTTGAGCTTTTTCACACTGATGCCGATATTCTCGTTTACACCAATGGCATTTTTGAGCCTGCATTTTCACCCTGCTGTTTGTGGATGAGGTCTTAATCCAAGCCACATGATGTTATCTAGACGGCATTAGCACTCTGTGCAAAGATGACCTGGTATCTATCACCCGAGACTGATGGTTCCGATTTAATTCGGATCCTACTTAAAAGGAAATGAGTTGTTTTTAAAGAAAAAGCATTCGGGTTTTTTGCAGCTGTAGCACTGATGACGACGGCGGTCATCTCTACGTGCGACCACGGCGTCGTAGCTAAGATCAAGAGGGTCATCATGGAAAGAGACACATATCCACGCAAATGGGGCTTGGGGCCAAAGGTAAGACAAAGTAAAATTGGTTTTATTTATTCATGTACATGCATTAAAACCTCTTGTTCTGTAAGGTCTAACATCTGTGCGGGCGTTTAAATGAAATCAAATTTCTAACGTGTCTTTTCAGGCTAGTCAGAAGAAACTGATGATCCAGAAAGGCCTTCTAGATAAACGCGGCAAGCCGAACGGGAGCACTCCATCCGACTGGAAGGAGGGTTATGTGGACTACAGGTACACGTCGTTCTCCTTGGGGCAGTGTGTAACCTTGGTGCTGAATGCGGTGCTTGTATAGTCAGCTCCATAATTATTGGCACGCTGAGACCCTGTGTGTGTGTTTGTGGTTGAAAAGTCCAGCTGTCGTCCTCTGTGTTTGTGGGGCATAAAGACGTAAAGGTTCCAATAATTCTGGAGGTGTCTACATCGGTTTGTGCAGACTGTTATCCCTTTTTAGCCTGCCGTGACTCTAGAGGGAGTCTGTCTGCTACATAAACACGCAGAACTCACGTGAACTCTGTCTGCAGTATGTACGACAGGCCCTTGGGTTTTGTGGACACGAATAAAACCGATGTGGGCTTTGGTATCTCCAGACTGGTTTAATCATGTGTGTGCCTGTCTGATTCGCTGTACCATACCGTATCTGACCAAGTTACGGCTTTTCTTTCAGCAGCAAACCCAACGCAAAGGTAGCAGCAGCTGCTGAAGATGGTGATGCTAATCAGGCAGGACCAAAGGTGAACTGTCTGCTTTCTACTAGCTTGTTATTTTTAGTCTTTTTTTTTTTTTTTTTTTTTTTTTTAAGGTTATGTTTGGAATTTAATTTTCTGCTAATCTTTTACACACAGAGGAAACGGGACGAGAGCGGAAGCGAGGGCGATGCCGCGCCCTCGACCCCAAAGACGGACGAGGTCAAGAAAGAGAAGAAGAAGAAGAAGAAGGAAAAGAAAATGAAGCTGGCTGAGGAAGTTTCGGAAGCAGCGGAAGCTACCGAAGAAGCGGAAGGGGGGGAAGCGGAGGTGAGCATGAAATGGGTGAAATGAGGTTTTTGTACCTGTCCCTTAGTGTTATGGACACCGATACAATTATTTTAATTTTATAGTTAATCACATCCAGGACGACTATCAAAACTCATTTGTGTATATTTTGAGAGAAACAAGTTGAAGTTTATTAATTTTCAAGCCTGACGCCTATTGGCTGTAGTGTAAGTCGGTCAAGCGCTTCAACACGATGTCATTCTGATGTTATTTCCTTCTCAAATAGGAAGTAATGCACCATTTAAGAAGAAATAATAATAAAAATAATAAATCACATTTTAATATTCTTCGTTTGCAACCATCCACAGGTCACAGAAAGCGCCAAAAAGAAGAAGAAGAAAAAGAAGGTGAAAGAGGCTGAGGCTGATTCAGACTGAAAATCCGAACCGATCTAACAGACTGTTTTTAAAGCTCACCAAGTCAGGAAAAGGTGAAGCGACCACCTGGGATCAGCCATAAACCCGGCCCTGCTCCTGCTTCTCTTCCTCAACCCGGTCTTTCGTTGCCATCAACCGAGTGACTGATTTTAAAGATGGGTTTAAATGTGTCTAAAGTGAATTTCTGTGATCTCCAGTCAGTCTCTTTAGAAGCATGCACATTGATTGTGGGTGGGTGGGTGGGTGTGGCAGAGCGGGACTGAAATCTCTGCAGGCAAATCATATTCTTGTGTTCGGTTTCATTCTGAAAATGACTGAACATCCCAGCATCATCATTTGTCGATTTAAAATGTCACTGAATAGTGACGCATGGCTTGCAGCTTTCAAAACTAAGAATTTTTTTGAAAGCTGTGGATGAAAAATGTTTCTCTTTTTTTTTTTTTTGTTGTTGTTTTTGTATTTTTACCTCACCATTTTTTTTTTTGTTGTTGTTTTGTTCGTTTCTTCTGAAGGCATAACTACTTCCGTTGTGAAAGTCTTGTCTTCTGCCTTTATTTGTACGTTAAAGAATGCTCCTTTATTTTGTATTATGTATATAACAACTGATCAACTTGTAATTCTAAAGCAGAAGAGTTGGATCAAATAAGATTTTTTTTTCTTTTTTTCTACATGTGTACTTTTGTCGTCTTTATCACACCAAGATGTTCACGATGTAGCATCAAACACACCAGGAGGTTTTCAGTCTTGGATATTTATTCAGTTAATTTCAAAAGTGCAACAACACCATGAGCTACATCCATAACGACAGACACTGAAAAGTCGCCAACAAACGTTTGTAGTTTCCTTGTTTTTTTTGTGTTTTTTTTTAATACAGCAAATGTAAACTTGTTGGGGTTCCATGGTATTACAGTAATACAACAGAACACTGAAACCACGTTCAAGATTGAACAGAGTGGTGTTTATCACAGTAGTGGTCCTTTTTTGCATTGTTTATCCTACACCACCTACCTGATGTTCACTCTTATTTTTATAACTCGTATCTGATTTCATATCTGAAAGGAAAAGAAAAATCTCTAACTTATTGCTTTAATAAAACAAACATTTTAAATACGTGTTAGCCCGGGGTTAGCAGCCTGAACTGACTAAGCTCAAGTCGTCTCAGTCTCGTGACTTGGTATTGCACCTATTGCATTTTTTTACAATGGTGCAGGTTCTTTTTGATTTGACGTGAGGGAGGATTTGGTGAAGGTGATGTGATCGATATCGGCATCAGTAGACCCAGGACACAGGAACCCACTGTGGGCTGGAGGAGGCTCTCTCCAAGGCCTCTTCCACACCTTTCACACTCTCGTCTACATCATTGTTGACCAGGATCACATCAAAAAAATGGCGGTAGGCGCCGAAGATGGTGTCCGATTCCTTCTGGATGGCTTGCAGTGCTTCGGACTGTGGTGTGGAGACAGGACGTGGGTTATTATTATTATTATTATTATAGATTTACAAATGATATCCATTCGATGGTTTAGGTCATTGGGGTCTTCGATGTATCAATTTAAAAGGCAATGAATTGAGGCAACAATCATAAATGGATTATTTTATATAACAGATTTAAATAAAAATTTTGGTACTGGATGAATAGAAAACACTGGGAATTGAGATGCAACTGACCTGGTTGCCTGAGTTGGTTGGTGCTATGAACACGACAAGCGGCGCAAACTCGGCTGTCCTGAGGAGTTTCAGCGTCTGAAAGAAAACCGCATTCGTTTACTATGTTTAAGAGTGTGTGAAAACAAAACCGGGTTGATATCTACTTGAAATGTCTTTTCATATACTTGCAAGTTAGAATGCAAATATCTATAAGTCTGATAAGTCCAGAGCAGATTACAGGCTTAAATAAATACATTTTAAGGAATATTTTTCATGCCAAAGAGTAACAGAAATGGGTCTAGAAAATGGTATTTGCTCCATGTAGCTGTATAACATCAGATAAATTGGTTTATTGAACTTGCTGTAAAGTACGACTACAATTGGAACATTTTTATCTGCCATTTTACAGTTGCGTCTTTTTTTTTTTTTACTGATAAAATGTATTCATATTAAAATAAAACTGCTAAAATATTTTGTTATAAACATGACCTACAGTGGTGGGGAAAAAAAAAAATCAATAAGAACCAGTAATATACATCAAAGCATACAGAACCAAACTTTCGACCGTTCAAGGAATTTCTAGCGCTTGAAAATCGCTGCAGTGTGAAACGAATCCAATAAAATTAAAAAAAAAAATAATAATAAACCGAGCTCTTGTGCGAAATCTCTGAAAACAGCCTTGGAGAGGAAAAAGGTTCTCGCACCCTAAACGGTTCCTTAGGTTTGCTTCTCTTGAAGCACTTTGCTAAACCCTACAACAGACAACTTTCCTTCATTCAAAGAAGCCATTTGTTTGTGTCTACCTGAGGCTCTACATCCAGCAGTGCAATCTTGTCTTGCTCATGGATCTTCTGGATGGTTTCGATCTTGGTGCCAAACATGCTGCCCTGAAAACTCCCGTACTCCAGGAGCTCGTTCCCCACAATGCATTTGGTCATCTCTTCGTTGGAGATGAAATAATATTCCTGTCCGTTTTCTTCATCTTTCCTTGGAGGTCTGGTTGTGTCTGGTTGAATTAAGAGATGTTTTATTAGTACTTTATACAGCGCCTCATTATACAGCACTTCAAATCTGATTAAAACGATGATTAATGCTTTATTATTGACTAATTAGAATAACACAATGTATATCCATGCTGATAATAATAATAATAATTACCACCAGACTGTAGGCAAGGATGTACCACAGGGACATTAGATAGTGTAGATAGATACAATATATAGAGAAAAGCCAAACACTTTTCTGCCAAGAGTTTTCAGAATCTTGACGGTTGCGATCCGATTTGCTCCCCATACTTCCATTCCACTCGGACAAAACGAGGTTTTTTTGGAGATACTCATCATGTGTCAGCAAAAACATGATGACTATCTCCAAAAAAACCTCGTTTTGTCCGAGTGGAATGGAAGTATGGGGAGCAAATCGGATTGCAACCGTCAAGCGAAAGGTCTGTGGTTTGTCGTTTGCAATGTCGGTGAAACGGTCCCCGAATCCAAAATCACCTTTACTGTTACAGCTCTTGAAAATGTTGTACTGCATAAACTACTTACGAGGTGCAGGGTAGTCGAACTTTTCTGGGTATTTGGTCAGCAGTGAACTTTTGATGTGACTCCTTCCCACACCAGGAGCACCTACACAGAGTAGAAAAAGACAGAAGTGTGATTTAGTATTAATGCAACATACAGAATTGAATTAATGCTTGTTGCAGTTTTGCACAACACGTCAGTATTACGTTCTCTGGAATGTGTGCCCTCTTCGTTAACCATACTTACCTATGAGTACCAGCGTTTTTCGATTGAATGCAGGGAGCTGCACGACCTCTTCATAAGAAATGACATCGAGCTGATCGAAGACTGGAGAAAAAAAGGCATTTAAAAATAAAAAAAATTCACTTAAGATTTATAAATGTGTTAGAAATCCTTATAAAAAGGGATGTGTTACTTACTAGAACTGTGTTTCGCCAGATACTTGTCTTTGCATTTCTTCTTTTTGCCAAAAGGACTGCACGACTGACTGGCTTCAGCACTGCTCTTACTTTTGCTAGCAACACGCCTGGGAAAAGATAAAAGCATAAATAAAGCAAAATAATTACTTCAGGAATCAAGAAATCATGTCAAATTTAAATATCAAATATCAATTTACATTCAAGTTTATATATTATTCTAATTTAATTCGAGTAAATTACAGTGAAGTTATAAAACCTGGCTAGGTCGGACCATACCATTCCTGAAGTTCTGGGGACGGTATGAGCCCTGCAAAGTCTTTGCCTGAATTGTCCACTCTGCCCTGCCACCAGTTCGGATCCTTCTTGTTGATGATCTTAATTATGTCACCAGTTTTGAATTTAAGGCCGGCCTCTTTGCATGGGATGAGCTCGTCCTTGGCAGGGTCGTAGTCGAACTGAGCCCTCATGTACATCTACAGTAAGACAGACAATAGATTATTAAACACAGTTGCCATGGCTGGGCTCAATGACTCAACACCAAGTGGTTTAAGGTATTAATAAAATAACAATCTTGTGGTCAGTGGCTAAACAGCTGAGTACCTTTAATGACTAGTAAACATGAGCGACGTGGAAACATAAAAGCTTATAATGGCCTTGTTAGGACTGTTAAAACTCATATACACTCTATGGCTAAAAGTTTGTGGACATCTGATCATCACACCCACGTGTGCTTCGTCTCCAAACTGTTGGCACAAAGTATTGAAGCACACAGTTGTATAGAATGCTTTGTACGCTGTAGCGTTAAAATTTCCCTAAGAACTGAGAGGCCCAAACCTGTTCCCGCATGACAATGCCCCTGTGCACAAAGCGAGCTCCATGAAGACATGGTTTGTCAAGGTTGGATTGGAGGAACTCTAGAAGAACATGGAGGATCTTGTACACGAGTTGTATGGCAGAGGGCGCCAATGTCCACTCTTCTCAAACCAACTGCATATTCGATAAAAAAAAGTCTTGTAGCTACATTTAGTTCTTTATCGTTAATTTGGTTTCCATCCACAAATTTATCAAAACATTTGAATCGAATGAAGATTCTTGGAGAGTATATAAGAAATGATATAAACAGATTTTCAGTAATGTAGGTTTTGTTCCAGTGTTTTTACCAACCATATGGCAGCTGTGATGTTATTTGGAATATCACACTCCTGAATCGTTTATTTATTTCACATTCATTTCATGTTTGTTGGTCAACGTTTTGAACAAGGACACTTGGTGCCCCGTTGAAACTGGTGCACTTGTGGTTTTGCGGTATGGTTTGATGTGTCCCATTTCTCATTCTTGGCTTCAAATGAGTGCACATGAGCAGGGATTAGAAATGTTACAGGGTATGAAAAGCAAAAGTGAACAAACATATTCATAACGTATTCGAAAACGCGAAAACCAAATCACTCTAAAGCAGTGGTCACCAACCCTCTTCCTTGAGATCTAACTTCCTACAGGTTTCATCTCCAACCAAGATCTAAATTTAGTTGATCAAGAACTTCTTAAGACAATGATTAGATGGCCAGATGGGCACGATTATGGTTGGAACTAAAGTCTTCAGGAAGGTAGATCTCCAGGAACAGGGTTACTTACCAATGATCTAAAGTGTTCTAGAGTGAAAACATTATTTCAAAGAATGTGCTTTTTTCATCCCAGCGTTCCAGGCCTTACTTCCTGTGCAGAATTGGTCACTTCCTGCACGCCTGGGTACAGGACGATAGGAGGTTAGATAGCCACTATAGCTGAGTTTTCGGAGATGGAGCAACAGCAGGATAATCTATGAAGAAATTATTTTTCGTACGATTTTGCAAGCAGCAAATCACAGTGCAAAGTAGAAGGATGCTCGAAATTTTTAAAAAAATGAATGCATGTTTCTGGCTAAATGTTGTTTTGCTTTTTTTTTTATTTATACCATAGGCTTCCTATGAGCGGAGCAGGCTTTCATATGTTAAGAAGCTTCTTTTATTTCATTCTAATCAATTTCCAACTAAAGAGGAGGGGCGTCGAGCGCCAGAGCACGAATGTAAAAATAACAAAATGAAAAATAAATCGTTTCTAATCCTTGCTCATGATGCATCCTGTTGCATAGAGGGCATCCTTTGGAGAACAAAGTGAACGAAGTGCCGGAGGAGGACAGACGGGTTTAGGGTGTCACTGTAAAGTCACTAGAGCTAGAACAGCGAGGGCAGGAGTGGGGCGTTTTCCAAATGACTGACCTTGAAAGAAATACACTCTGAAATTTCTGTAACTGTGTTCACGGAATGCACTTTGTATCACGGAGTGCCCGTGTGCTCATTATGAGAAGAGTTTTTAAAAAATAAATGAAACCAGAATTGAAAAGTTTTGTTAGCAGTTACTAAAAAACAAGTATAGTGTTTAATGGGGAAATGGGATTTTCTATGGTTAGCCACTATTGGTGTCTCAATGACTAAATACAGTCACCTGATTCAGAGGATTACAGGATTCCCCTAATAAAGAACAAACCATGTGTTTGAAAGCGGTTACTTTCAAATGTTATAAAGTTAAGAATAAAATGTAAAATGTAAATGTAATCATCATCATCATCATCATCATCATCCACTGCAAAATATGTCTTATTATTGGATTTCAAGCTTTCTTATTCTGTTGGCAGATAATTCTGTTTCTTTCTAGAAATAAATACTTACAATTAATTATTTAACTAGAAAAAGTTATCTGCCAACAGAACAAGACTATTTCAAGCTTCAAATTAGTAAAATATCTATAGATACTTCCTTATATTAGGAAATACAAGATATATTTGACAATATTCAAGATATTTTCACTTGCTATTTTTTGCAGTGTAATAAAAATGAGAATAATAATAATAATAATAATAATAATAATAAGCTCTATTAAAGTAAAAGGTTATTTCACACCCAAAGGAGTAAATTTACCAACATAAAGACACACAAATGACTCAAAGTACAAGCCGTGTAGAGTTCTGCTCACCTCACAAACCATGGAGCGACTTTGCTGATTTGGGATGATTTTCAAAGTGACGATGCCGTCTGTATCTTTCTGCAGTGATAATGATAATAATGTACATTAAGAGCTTACCGTTCCTAAGAACATGTGTACATGGATCGTCCTGATATCACTGGCAGCTTTGGGAGAAATACTAACCAGAATCTTTTGCAGTTGGTCCACACTCTGATTCGAAACACTTTTACCGTTAATCTCAGCAATTTCATCTCCTTCGTGTAAGGAACCTACGACACACACACACACACACACACACACACACACACCCCATGCCAATGCCTTTAGAAATGTAGATGTACTGTAGATTATACTCGGCCTTTTTTCTTAGTGGATAAAACACATCTGTCAAATACCTTAAAGTCTAAAGTCTAAATCAAGCATCACAAACCTTGCCTGTGGATCATCCCTCCGTGTAATATTCTTGCCACCATACACTTCTGTTTCTCGTTTAGTTTGAGAGTCACACCCTGAATGGAGAAATGGAGAAAATGCAAGAAGACAAGACAAAAAAAATGTGAGCTTGATGACAAACAAACATCCTGAAAGATTCTTAAATGCCTAGAATCTTCTAACTGAAGACGGGACAGTACCAGTGGTTCTGACTGATGCTTCTCGAAGGCCACCTCGCGCATCTTGGTCACTTCTTTGACGTTCATATGGCCAGTACTGCCGTTAGTGTACACTGTGTCCTGCTCCATTGCTTCAAATGTCTGCATGGCTGCCTGAAAACGCACACACACACACACACACACACACACATTAATGGCTATACACATGGCTGTACTTTTCAGTGAGGTCTCTAGAGTTTACAGACAACGGTGAGAAAAACAAAACAAAACAAAAAAAACATCTAGTGAGTGGCAGTTCTGTGCATGTAGAAAGGCTACAGTAAGTCAAATAACCACTCTTTACAGCCGTGGTGAGCAGAAAAGCATGTCAGAGCGCACAACATGCCAAATCTTGAGGCAGATGAGCTACAAGAGCAGAGAGCCATATTGACCACTCATGTCAGCCAAGAACAGGAATCTGAGGCTACCTAACTTGGACAGAATAATATTGCCTGGAGTGATGAATCTCAATTTCTGTTGTAGTCAGAATTTGGCTCCACCAGCATGAATCCATGGACCTGACCTACCTTGGGTCAACAGTCCAGGCTGGTGGTGGTGGAGTAATGGTGTGGGGAATGTTTTCTTGACACACACTGGGCATCTTAATGCCAATCGAGCATCATTAGAACCCTGCAACCTATCTGAGCACCATAGCTGACCATGTACATCTCTTTACTGCCACGGTTTACCATCTTATCACAGCTAATTCCTGCATAATAATGTCGCAAAGTCATCTCAAACTGGTTCCATGAACTTGACGATAAGTTCAGGGTACTTCGGTGACCTCCCCAGGCACCAGATCCGACAGAATCCAGTAGAGCACTTCAGGGATGTGGTAGAACAGGAGACAATATTTCCATAAATGATGTGATTCAATCATGTCAATAAGGAGCAGAATCTCAAATGAACGTTTCCAACACCTTGTGGAATCCATGCCATGAAGAAATGAGGCTGTTCTGAGAGCAAAGGAGGTCCTAGCCAGTATCTACATGAATATTAAGATGGTATTTTGGAAAAATCAGTAAGTTATTAAAGGATTTTTATCATTAGCTTCACAAATACAAGGTATTCTGGATTTATTTTATTAAAACGTTCTCTTCATATCATTCGGGACACATCTCACAACAAATTGTACAGCTTCCTACGATCAACGATCTGAAATCTCTCAAAGAGTGCAGTGTGTGTGCACGGATATGTGACATACACAATACTTCACACACAGTGTTTATTCTCTAGCACCACCACAGGGTAATGTCAGAATGTCACGTTAAAAGGGTTCAGCTGTGCTTTATAGCACATATCTACTTGTGTCATTTGCTCTAGGTTAAAGATTAAACTTTCACATTTTTAACAACTCATTAGATCCCAAAAGACATGACAGGGTTGTCATGGTTCTGGGTACGGCTCAGAGGTCTACAAAGTCGCGTAAAGGAAAGGCATCAGTAAACTCACAGAACACTAGTGAATCATTTCAGGGTTTTTTTTTTTTTTTGTTCATTGAAAGCTTGGAATAATGTCAGTCTTCTCTCAACACCGAATGGTTCTGAAAGGATTATTCGATAAAGCCATTTGTAATTGATCAAGTTTATAAGTTTGCTTTTTATAATGTCAAGTAAATCTGTGGAATTTTCTAGTGAGATACCAGTAGTCCAGTTTTGATTTTAGTGATCCTAAAAGCCAGCCTGATCACCTGCCACATTTTGTACTGACTGATAATCTAAGTGCTAGAAAATGGCTGCTAACATGAAGGCTAGCACTGCTTATATCAGTACTACATAGCGCTTCCTGACTCTGACACCCTTATTGCTCAATAACTCAGCATAAGGGGAGAGTGGGGTATGTTGTCACGTGGCTAAAGTTCTCACACCGGTCATACGTCCAACACCAGAGGCGCTGACTCACATTAAATAGCGGTTTTGTGTGCTTTTGAGTTCTGAGGTCCGTTCAATCTGTTCGAAGTCACTCTAATCCGAGATGAGCACAGTCGTCTCACTGAACTCATTTACTCTTATTAAAAAAAAAAGATGCACCGATACCAATATCCGATACCAGGTGATACGCTGCGGTGTAAGCTTAGTGTACACTGTCGCGATAATGAACAGCCGACACAAAATATCCGGTATTATCATCAGCAAGTACCAAAAACCACATACTCGTATCCGGTCAGGGAAAAAAAAGGCATTGATTCATCATCTTAGGGGTAACGCGTCACATCCGACAACTTGCTCAGGTATATAAACGTAGAGCTTGTTGTATGATGTTGTAGTAAAAGCTACACGGTTCGTGATAATAGGGTCAAATGTTACTATAAATTGATAATTATACTGTATATTGTCACGTTTGCCTCGCACCTCCAGGGTTGGGGGTTCGAGTCCCTCTGCCGCCCTGTGTGCGTGAAGTTTGCATGTTCTCCCCGTGCTTCGGAGGCTTCCTCCGGGTACTCCAGTTTCCTCCCCCAGCCCAAAGACATGCATCGTAGGCTGATTGGCGACTCTAAATTGACCGTACTGTGTGAATGGGTGTGTGAATATGTGTGTGTGATTGAATGTTAGTAACTTTGTTACTTTATGAGAAAAAGACTTTGGGATTTTTTTGTGTCTAAACTTACTTGATTGGTAAGTCTAGGTTTATTTTGTTTAAATTTAGTATTAAAGTTCATTTTTCACCTCACTGATTCTTTGACTAAGTTGTATTGGTTTCAGATATTACGTTAAAACAAAATATGGAAAATCACCACAAGTACACAGCCTTTATTTAACTGTCTATAACCCCATTCCGACATAAGACATGAAGTTATAATGAAATGTACTGTATATGTCCCTGAGACTTCAGTTTTTTTCATTTGGTATAATATTTATTCCATTTTAACATACCATGCCCAAGAAATGAAAGACAAAATCAGTGAAAAGTGTGACAACTTTCGCCGCTCTCCTCCAACATGTCACGAATACATTACGTACGAGCCCTAAAAGGTTACGCAGATATAAGACTTGCTGATGAGAAACTTCTGGGCACCTCCCTTTGATCAAGATGGCAACGGTCAACATAGCAGCACGGTGAGATGGCTCATTGCGTAAGTCAGCTTTAAAGCAGCGAATTCGAAGCTCACGTGTGGAGCGTTAATGCTAATCTGATGTGCACTATTGCATATCTCAGCACAGGCTAAAGGTCACACGGTTCTTATGACTCTTAATTGCAGGATCAGGACTTTGGTCCTGTGCTGAGTCTTTGAGAAAGAGATCACTGAGAAAGAAAACATGCAGTTCCTTGTAATGTTAATGAGGAATATTCCCAGAACATTTCTAGCGTATGTGTGATGAGCATGAACAGAGGCTTCAACAGGTTTTCCTGGAGTTAGAAAAGAAACCTAACCTAACCCTGGTTACGGTTTTAGATATATATAAAAAAAAATTAAAAATCAGAAGCCTAAATTAAAAAGAATCTCAAAAATATTTTATAAAGATTTTATATAAATTAGGCCAAAAGTGAAGGATGTTTGGGATTCAGGATATTCCGGATATGCGTCACGATATATAGTTTTGCTCACGAACGAATATACAATTGTTTAATATTTTCATATTTAAAAAGATATTTAAGAATGGAAAGATTTTTATAATCGTAAAGGTTAAGTACCAGTCGGTGTGTAATTATTACAAGGAACTTTTTAAAACACTTACACACAGCTAAGGTTGGAATTATGGTTGGAATAAGTGCGAGTACTCAAGAGGGCTACAAACATGAGCGGCAAAGCAGTTAGTCTGCTGAAACAAAGATTTTTATGTGGAAAAAATGCTGAAGTCAGCGAAAATACTGCTGACCATTCCTCTTTTCTATGGGCCACACACACACACACACACACACACACACACACAGAGGATATGAAAAGTGTCCTGTCAGTTCAGCAACAATTGAAACATCAAGGTTCCCTTTTTCCCACATTTTATTATCATCAATTTTCTTTTTAAAAAACAGGTATAACATACAGTATATCATAAGGTACAAACATGTGGGCTGTGAGTGTTATGTTAAAGTAAAAGTAGCATCATACTCAATGTCAGAATTCCACTTTATAATTTATATTTTTGCTAAAAGGCTAAAGCTGATATTCTGATAATCTCCTTTTTTTCCTCCTCACCTTAAACCCGATGATGAAATTCTTTGTTTTGCTTCGTGTAATAAATGTGCTGTAAGAAACGGACAGATTCTAAAGCCCTCAGAGGAAAAGATGAATATTTGAAAAGGTTCCTCAGTGGTGATGAGGAACAATGTGCAGTTTGCTCTGCTTGAGAACTCGGTAGATATTTCAGCTCTTTGTTTAAAGAGTGTTTCATGTGAATCCTTTCAGAATTAATTCATGTAAACACACAAAGCGTCTGAAGATCCTGTAGCTCTGCATGTCAGTTAGCTGAACTTCAGTATATTGCCGACTTTGTGACTGCTGCATGGAGATGAATTGGGATGATCATGGTGTGCACGAGGTTAGAGGAATTACATTAAGGCAGTTTGATCACTGTGAGTGCTCTGGGGAGATTTTAAAAAAAGAGGAGACGGGAAAAACAACAAAGAGCGAGGATATAAATGAGGAAGAGTTGCTACTGAAAAGAGGTATTGGCACTTCAGGTTTAGATGAGATGACCTTCAGCCTCTCATTTTTGTGTGTGTGTGTGTTAAAGGTCTCAAGCAGTAAATTAAGTCTACTAGTGAGAGTAGTTTCCAAATGACAGGATTACTTTTTAAACTTATTCGAGTAAAAATGTGTTATTACCGGCTAAGTTTTTCCACCACAATTTCCCCTGGCTGAATATTAACATATTAAATTCATGCATTACAAAATAAAAATAAGTACAAATCAATGTAATGTAATAATCTGACACTATTTTTAAAAACCCCAATATTATTTTCCACCATTGTAATTAGCATGGTTCGCATGTGTGTGATTGGATGGGAGCAGGAATGAAGAAGTGTGTGTGTGTGTGTGTGTGTGTGTGTGTGTGTTTAGTTTGTTGGGGTTGGACGGGGTGTAGGGTGGCATCTGGTCTAAAAACAGTAAGACTTTGGCTCCAGGTCAAATCTAATTGGTGCAGGATGACTCATGCAGAAATACAGAGACACACAAGGGGAGGGAGGATCAGATGTCCTTATTTAAATACAGACACAAGCAGGATACTGAATTAAATCAAGTAACCAGGATGACCAACTACTGATCAGTAGTAATTGTAAACAACAACAAAAAAATAAGATGCTCAAAAACTATTTTAACCAGGGTTACTTGACTTGACTTGGTTGCCAGGTCTGCACCCAACGCCCATTCAAAAATCAGCCAACCACAAGCCTAATGGTCAATAAAACACATCCAGTGGCCAAGCAGTATAAAAAACATGCGATTTCCCAAAACAGTTCCTCACCCAAGTCCTAAAATGGCGTCACATTATTACTAAATTGTCATAGATAAAAGAATAATTCTAAAAGCGAGAAGACCACACAACACATCTTCAAAACAAACAAGTAGTGCTGCATTTGACTCAACTCGGAAGCGAGACGTCTGAACTTGGAATTATGTCGTTGTCAAGCGTTCAAGTCACAAAGTCTGGAAAAAACACGCACACCATGAAAGTGCACGTCGTTGGCAACTACTAGAGTTTATACTACTACTATAAACTTATTTAAAAGTAGAGAAGTGATATTTTATTCTCTGATATGTTGATGCTGCGAGCAGCCATGTTGAAACGACGTCATGTACTGAACATGGGGTTGAGGACGACTTCCTGACTTTCTAAGTAGGAATTCCAAGTTGAAATTTGGTTTTCCTAGTCGGTTGTTGGAAATTGAGTTACAGGCTTTAGTCCACTCACACCGGCTGCCCCGAGAAACACCCAAACCACAAGCTGCAGCAGAAGTCAAAAGTAACCCAGATCCACCAGAATACCCTGTACATGGACACTGACACTCTGCAATAATGAAAAGTAAAGCCACTTCTTTTAAAGAACAAACTGTTTAGAATGTCGAGAACAAACGTCAGCACAATATACTATTTAGGTAATGAAACACACCATGTTGGTTTCAGATCATGGGGATCAATCCTAAGTGTTTCCACAGCAAAGTACACATACTGTTCTAATACTTCAGTTCAACATAGACAGTGGTTTAGATTTCAGACTCTAACCAGAAGAACCTGAAACTGCTTCGAGGCAGAAAAACCCAGCTCAGTCTTGCAGTCTTGCACAACCTTCCAGCTGATAGAGGCATGACAACACCTCCTTGAAGAATCATTCCAAAAAACGCTGATGCACATTGTCTGCAGTGCAGAGGAAATCACATGCTCTTAGCAAACTGTCCGAACAGCCTGCTCTAGTCAACATGTATAAGGAGCTCAAAATAACCTCGGGCAGCTGAATGTGCTGAATTATACAACCACAGATCGAGAAGAACACGCAAAGTAAGGTGTCGTAACAGCAGCAGGTCACAAAAGACATCAAGTCAAGAAGAATCTTTCAACTGCTTCTTTCTCATCAGTTACCAACGCTGGTCAGATTTAGCGTATACTACTGGACCCTGAGAGTTAGTATTATCTAGAATCCATGCACAGTGAAACAATTAACGTTTGAAGGTCTAAAGAGGTTCTTCTTGGAATCCCCTGAAAAGGAAACATTTGCATTTGCACCATTGTCTGGCGATTACGAGGTTGAATCCCAACAATGCCACAGCCTTGGAGTGGCCTCCAAGAGAGCAAAATTGGCTGTGTTCTCTGGGTGGGAGGGGCATACTCTCTCTCTCTCTTTCTCTCTCCTGTCAATCACAGTGATACTAACCAATCATGGGCATCTGTGAGCTCATGGCTCATGTTCATGACTGGTGGATGGGAAATGGCCAGGACCATATTAGGGCTAAGGAAAATTATACCAACAGAATATTTAGTCTTTAGGTCTTTTTTTTTTTTTTAAAACCTAGGCCAACAACCCCCGCCCACATTTGGGCCTTTTCTCTCTTTACAGATCAATAGTGTAAGTGACACGTTGTGAGTTGTGGTGAATAGTCAGAAGCAGAAGACCAACCACCTGATTGACCAACTGATGGAGTGTCTGGACACTTTGCTATAGTAGAATCTGTTTTTTTGGGTTTTTTTTTCTAAAAGTGTAGGCTTACTGTATATACTACATCGGAAAGAGTTAAAAGATGATTCATGTTTGTTCAGCGTTGCTCTGTATCACACCATGTAATCAACTGGTACATAGTGCATTAACAGTACGTAGATATCGCTCTCGCCAATTTCACCAGATGTTATCAGTGTAACCACCTTTATCTTATCAGATCGACGTCTTGAGAAATTTCTCATCTTCTCTGGTGTTAGCACATATTTAAGAATATTCAAAGGAATATTTCACCCCAAAAGGAACAGTAAATGGATTTCAGACAGTTAAAATAATGTTAACACGTGCTCTCAATTACAATCACTGTGGAGTTTCTCTGAGCTGTAGATTCTCCTATGCCACACAAGACCACAACAGTTTGTCGTGGTGCAAAACAACGTCTTGTTGAAATACTTACTCCCATGTGCACACACACCGAGTTCTTTAAAGTCAAGTCACATGGTGTACAATTCTGAGAAAACAACTTGCCCCACCAGCCCTGACTCGTCTCCCCTTATCGTGTGTTGCTCTGGACTGACTTTGGACCTACTAAAAGAATTGTGATCGAAATCGTGAATGAACAGAAAATGCGTTTGAAGGGACGTGAAAAATGTGCAAGTGAGAGGCATATAAACAGGCACACAATAACAGAAACAAGAAATATTGATATTCGTAGTTACAAAGCGATTTGATTCACTTCTAATCATCCAAAACTTTAAAAATGCACTCTACGTTTGCATTTTACATACTTAAAAGAAACCCTATATATGTTTTTGTTAGTTAAGGGTTCTAAGTTTTCTAAATGTTTTAAATGTGTGGCTTCTACAGATGAGAGACGAACTAAAGGAAAAAATAAATGAGTGTAGAAACAGTAAAAAAAAAAAAAAAAAAGGGGTAAATGTTGCCAGACACGTGTACTGCATGACACAGTTAGGCGATTAATGTCGTACCCTGTTCCGGGAAGTTTATGAAAATGCTAAGCCGGCCCTGTTGACCTTGACTTGGATCAATGTGGCAGTTTTGATTACTTTGATAGAGCTTTCATTATCGGGTTATGAATCACAGGAGCTTCAGTCACAAACACTGCTCATCTGGCTCAGTGACTAAAATGACATCTACGTTTTGATTTACGTGAAAAAAAAAGACATCAGCAGGGCTGGAAATTGTTATTAGTCAACATGGTTACCAGTGACGTGAGGCCGAACTCCTTGGCAAACCTCGCTGTGATATGATAGTATGAATAAAAATGGTACGTGCACTACAAAATCTCAGGGAAATGTGAAAGTTCATTTCGTCATTGTCCAACAGCGAGGATTTTCAACGAGTAGAATGTCGTACAAGGGTAAGTGATTTTAGTGAACACGGAAGTGAACCATTTCCTGGCCCCACTGACCACCTTATTTGGAGGCATTGAGATTTCTATGGTTCATTATTAGCTAGCGTTAACTAATGATATTGTATTTGTAATGCTAGCATACATCATACGATGTGGCTTAATGTTATGTCAGCTATGGCCTTCACAGTCACCATCTCAACCTTACGGAAGATTGTGGATCAACATGTCAGACAGGGGAATCAATTAGTGTTGCATCCCTCCAGTATAGTTCCAGAGACTTATAGCATCTATACCAGCATGCATTGAAGCTACTCTGGTGGCTCATGATCCCCCAAAACCTTACTAACATCCTTTATGTTGGTTTTTCCTTTAATGTTTTACCCATCTGTACATAGATACTTTATGGGTTTCCACAGAGGGACAACCAGAGAGCTCTTAGGAATTCTACGCTCCCCCTGCCCCCATCCCCCGAAGAGTCTGAGGTAGTAGATGATCATGATGGGTCTGAAAAGTGCAAACATTTCTAACACAAAGCCAAAAGTTACATATTCTGCAGGAGTGGGTGAGGGACAGGGTTAACATTTATACCTTTTATTTGAAAGAAATCAAAATAATTGCTCTTGTTTGTTCGAATTCCTACAAATTATGCATGATGCCTAGTAGAATGAACATTTCAGAGCTGTCCACAAACAAGCTATAAGTGTTGAAAGCTCCAGGATGAGCCTCAGGGTGTGAACCATGCTGTGGGTTTACACTTTAGACACTTCATAGGCGTGACAGATGGATTGCACTAAGTAGGTCTTAGAGCTGATTATGTGACCAACGAGTTGTTTAAAATCAGCTCTGCGACAGGTACAGTATTGTTGTTGGTGCGAGTGCTTTTAATTTTCATTAACATCTGCAGTGAAAAATTATTCTTAATTAATTTGCATTCAGAGAACCATTTTGTCCTACTAGGCTTAATCTACAAGGAAAAGGTTTTCATAATCATGGGGGACACGGTATATGTTACGCAACCAGCTCCAAGCTGTTTCCCAGACTTCCCTGCATCAACTGCAGTGATGAGACATGGCAAAACATACCGTCTATTTATAGTGTTTAGCCTTCTTAGCCCTGGATACATGACTAAGAGTGGAGTAACGCCAACACCATCAAGGATTCACTGGAGGAATCCTTCCTCAGCAGTTGTCCTGTTAACAAAGCGTTTTGTGTGTGAAGTTTAAGAGTTATGAATCGAGTCGTCGTCTGTGAATGAAGGAAAGAGGCGCACCATCACAAAAATCCTTTCCATCTCAAATGGAGCTCTGTGACACAGTACACACCTACCTATTTATCTAATCCTGGTTTTTTTTGGCTTAGTACTCGATGGCATTTTGTTTGAGATTAACAGAATGCTGTCTTTCAATCTTTTGTCGTTCCTCTTAATCTTTTTCTCAGCTCATCAGTAGCCTTGATGAGTCACGATGGGAGACATTAGAGCCTTGTTTCATTTACCCATCCCCCAGTTCAACCTTCACGCTCACGTCAGCAAAAAACGTGATGACCTATGCCATTTTAATCGGATTTCTGATTAAATTCGTCTCAGGTGAAAGCACATTTAACCCATAGCTCTTAAGAGACAAAGGGAGACATGCAAAGGAAAGACACTTTTATGGTAGCGTTTTGTGGAAGAAACATAAGACATAATACAATAATCATCTGTCTGATAACATTCATCCATTACCCAGAACATTTGTCTCACTCACTGTGCCTCCTGTTGTAAACTGAGATTCCACTGATGACAAGGGCTGAGTCATGCCATATGTTGTGTGAGTAGTGTGGAAAAGAGAAATTAATCAACACTGATGAATTTGTACCATTCACAAAATGGGAGTTAAGCTGATTAGAAGAATAAAGGCTTATCTAGAACGTGACTGATTAAAGAAATGAGGATTTGGACAAACTGAATTTGAGCAAAATTGAAATACAGAGGTAGAGATTTTTGTTGTTGTTGGTAGATTAAATTAAATTAGGGGTGTGGGCAATAGGACACAAATATCATATCATATCGTGATTCTGGAAGGCATTAATACACAACGTGTCATGATGTATGTTCACAGACTGCCAGCAATACTGTAGAGTTTGTAATTATTATTATTTTTTAATTATAAGACATCCCCGTATCCATGATATTTCAGAATTGCGTACTGTGACATAATTTATCACAATAATGCTATTACACAATCACATCATCCAGGATTAGCTTTAATATGAGTGAAGTTGAAAGAAGAGCGAGCGCTTACTCCTACTTTCGCCGTAATCTTTCTGATATTTTGAACACTCAATACAGGGGTGGCTGATACAACAAAAATATCATAATCACGATACATGACATGAATCACAATGTTTGGGTTTGCTAACTGACAGTAAAACAGTAGTGTTGCTTTATATATATATATATATATATATATATATATATATATATAAATAACTTTTGTGCCTGCAAATATAAGTGACTTGGGGAAAATAAAATTTAATACAGTCGAATAATACGTTTAAAAAACACATTTTACAATTGTTACATCAAATCAGCTGCTTCCAGTCCGTACTGGCAATTTATTTATTTATTTATTTATTTAAGTTAAAAAACACTATCACGATATCTCCGTAAAGTGTATTGTGACATAACTTATCACGATAACGATGTTATGTCGTCATATCGCTCAGCCCTAACTCAAAACACGATATTTGGAAAGTAGCGCATTCTAAACCCACCTAATATTGGATTAAAAACAATAAAAAAAACACTATGTATATCTTAATCACCTGTTATGTTTTGTCCTTCATTCTTAAGTAATGTTTGTGGGGAGAACCTGAGTCGGTTGTTAAAAGTGTCAAATAAATAAACGGGATATAAAGTTATATGTACATATTATCATACTGTGGACACTGCAGTTAACGCAAACCGGAACACGCCGGTACGCACTAGCGCATCATCCCTGCGCACGTTTTACGCAGTGATGCTGTTCAACATGATGTTGCATTAATATCTCATTAACAACGTTCATAAATATAAAATAACGACATATTAGGAGAACATGTTGTTGATGAAAGTGCTGTTTGTTAGACTGCACATCCTGTTTGGGTTTTTTTTTTTTTTTTTGTAGCTGTTCAGGAATAAAATAAATTATATATTCATTTAGCTACAGAATACATATTAGAATGTTGCCTGTTGAGAATTTGTTTTTGTTTTCTTTTGCGCTGATTTTCCCCTGAATATTTTGTTCATTCTGAATGAACATATGGTGATTCTAGAGCCACAGAAAGCAGGGTGAGTGAGAGGGTTCTTCTCTTTCCTCTACCCGGAAGCCTCTTACCTTGTCAGTCTTGGGTTTGTTTTGCAGCAGCTGCTCCAGGTACAGATCAGACAGGGCCGTGCGCGCGCTGTTCACCCTCTCCAAAACCACCGCAGGCTCGTTTTTATCGGATTTTAATGTCATCGTGTTGCTCTTAGTCGATGGTGTGGACTGCGGGGAGACGAGAGCAAGAAGGAGATAGCCGGTCCTTGCTCGAACAGAGCCAGAAAATAAAGAGGAAGCGATAAGGAAGCGGCGAGTGGGAAATAAAGTTCAGGTGTCTGCACGAAGTCCGAAGTTCGGTGCAATCGGAAGCAGATCCGAGTCTGTCTCTGGGCTGACAAAGCCAATACACATCTGTGTGTGTGTTTATCTCTGTGTGTGAGGAGGGGGTTTGGCTTCGGTTTCCTTCAGACATAAAGACATCAGCTACGTTTTGATGACAAAATCAATGGGGGCGAAACCGGCGCGCGAGCTTATGCGTCATTTTATTTATTTATTTATTTTGGCCCCGTTCTTTCTTTCCATCTTTCGTTCTTTCACTTCCTCATAAAACATCTGGCCAGACAGTAACATTAATGTGAGTTTATTCTGCACCACCCCCCCCATTAACTGATGCATAAGTGATGCAGTAGCCTACAGTCAGGGTTGCCAGGTCTCAGCAAAAAATTTCCATTCCAACTTCTTCTCACATAAAGACCTGAAATAACCCCAAAACAATCCAGGCACTGGAAAACAGAGAGCCATTTTTTCTTCTTTTGGTTCCCCGCCCCAGCTTTTGCATGGAAACCGAGGTCACCGTGGTGCGCACGCATTTCTAATCACCTGGTACTGTTATGGATTATGGACATCCTACAATACATCATACAACAGAAATGGTTCTGTAAATCATAGACCCACAGTCTGCGCTTATCAGTCCGTTCAGGATTTCACAGAGTTTTGTGATTGTTGCGGCCAAAAATGCAGCAATTTTTTAAAAAGTTTTTTTTTTCTTCAGAAAACTACTCGAATCGGCGAAATCGCAATCGCACAAAATTGTTCTGCGCGGTCTTTCGCAGTGATGTTTGTTGGTAAATGAGACCTTTTAGCTGTACTCATGTTCGACACACATGAATCGAAGAGGTCTTTCGCTGAATGCGCGCTGTGATGACGTCACATGACACGTCTCTGCGGTAATCTGCGATAAATTGCAAGCTCCTCTGGATATTGTGGAGCTTGCTTGATTTTTGTGTTAATTTCTCTGGTCGCAAAATCTCGAAATCCTGGAGGGACTGACTTTCCCTTCATTTGCCGAATCCTATTTTTGCTGGGAAAAATAATTTGATTTAATTTCTTGTTATTTGCTTTAAAACAAAGATCTTGGTGGCCACGATTATTTTTAAAATAGCAAAAACAAACAAAACACCCCAAACCACCACCTACGGCCTTTCCACCTGCAACCTTGTTCCAAAACTAACCCAATTTGACGTTTTAAAAATGCGACCTTGGCAACCCTGCCTAAAGGATTCCACATTTCTCTGTTCTGTGAAAATGAAACACACCTGTCTGTTCGCTCAAAATACTTTAAAATATGTCAAATATATGCCTATACCCTGTGTGGGTGGAGTTCGCATGTTCTCCCTGTTCTTCGGGGGTTTCCTCCGGGTACTCCGGTTTCCTCCCCAGTCCAAAGACATGCACTATAGGCTGATTGGCATTTCCAAATTGTTCGTAGTGTGTGATTGTGCCCTGCGATGGGTTGGCACCCCGTCCAGGGTGCCCCTGCTTTGTGCCCCGAGTTCACTGGGATAGGCTCCAGGCTCCCCACAACCCTGTGTAGGAACGCTATGGAAAATGGATGGGTGGAAGTTTTTGTTAGGATATCTTTGCCATAGAGATACAAGGCTAGTGTCAAGAGGTAACACTAGTGAGAAGTGAGATTTTCTTGCGTACCAGGTCTACCATGGAGGATTAGTAGCAATTACCAGTGGGTGAAGATGGTCTACCAGTTTGACCAGCCTGGTCTGTGTTTTAGCAACTGGTAGCTGATCAGACTACACAGAGATGGTTCTAGTTGTAGATTTTTAAATGCAGATTTGTTCTGCGATTTTACAAAATGGTTCATGTATAACTGGTATTATTTAGCAGCATGATATATTTTGATGCAGCTGTTTGATGATTTATACAAGAAGTTTGCATGATGCAAAACTGGTAGCTGTAACCTTTAGCTTCGAATCTCCAGTCTATAACTAAAAGGAGCAAACTTCATCCTGGGGTATCTTCCAGAAAACTTGTAAAGTGTGTATAGCATGGATTTTAGAAGCACATAGATGACCCCTGGTGTCTGAATAAAAAGAAAAAAACGTTTATAAGTTGATAACGTTCTTTTTAACGGAGATATACCGCCACCTGCTGGCTGTTAAATCGAAGTGCACGTAAATACATTAAACGTGTATTACAGTACCTTTTAAAAATGTATTTCTCTTGCCGGCTCATATGCAGATCAACGTTCACTATACAGTATGTAGAGAGGGCAGTTACACAACCAGTGTACTGAGAGTAAGTGTGACGTGAATACAATTTACAGAATACACATTTACAGTGTTATTTATATAGAAATGATTCTGTAAACATGCAGCATATTTATGGTAGCTTGTCTTGTAACAAACCTCCAAAAACCTTACTGCATTAATGGTGTTGGATTAGGGGTGTAATGCAATGCCACGATCTGTATCTGTAATGGGGGGACTGGCCCAGAGGCCCGCTAAATTTTAACGTGTACAAGGTGTTAACCGAAGGGATAGGACCTAGAGAAGTGGCACTAAGCCTTGGCAAGCAAACTTAGAGAAGAACACCTCCAAAGATGGGAAACAACATGCAGCCCAATGAGCTACCAATCCAACACAAATGAGCCTAGCCAAAGGTCCAAGAGGAGTAAATGGGAAAAAGAAAAGGTCAGAAAGGACTGACTTAAGAAGGAAATAAATAAAAGCAGGTTTTGATTTCTTTTTTTTTTTTAAAGCACAGAACTGGAGAAAGCCAGAGAAACCCCAAGAGACAAGCTCTGAGAGGTTTGGTCTGAGAGAGAAGAGAAACCTGAGAAATCCACTCAAGTTTTTACGTAGTTATTTAAATTAAATTAAATAATAAAAAAAATCAAATTACCCACTTAGTCTCAGTACAGCATTCGGCAACGAGAACTTAAGACTAAGTGTTTAAGTAACCTGTAAGCAGCCCTTAAATAGACCAGTCACAGCTGGCGCCGGTTACCACTAATTACTGAGTGCTAGCTCTCTGTCTCCCTCTGGTGGCGAGCCGGAGCCATGACGGCCTGCCCCTTACAGTATGTTTATTATAAATTTCCTCGAAATGTTCCTTAACTAAAGTAGTATGTGAACTTGTTTGTAAATGAATCACCATAATCAGACCCATTTGTGTTGAATCTCACACCTTATAAAAAGCTAGAAGCTTCTAACGTTAGCACACACACTGAAGCCTCGCTGATCCATTTGCCCAAAATGAAAATTTTGTAAATTATTATTATTAATAGAGTGAGAGCACAACTGAGAGTCATCAGAGAGGCTCTTGTGTAGTGGTCGGCCTTTGTGTTATGAACATTTTTCCACATATCTCTGCTAATGAAAACTAATTAAGTGCCAATTTTAAGGGCAAAGTAAAGCAAGAATACACGAACTAATATCCGGAATCGTGAATCTTTGAGATTTGTAAAGTTCAGCAAACAGAAAAGCACGGTACAATAGTCGAAATTAAAGTTAAATCTTGAAATCTTACGCGAGCTTCAGGTACCTGTTTCTTAATCTGGGGAAATATATACTTGGGATAGCTTTTTGTTCAACAGTCCATTCTATTGTTATGTGGGAAACCTTTGCAGGCTGTCCAATCTGATTTACAGTATCTAGAAGCTGAAAAAATCTTATGGTTTATCAAGCACCATCTCTGAAAGCTAATATTCAGCAGTTGACATTCCAACCACTTACCACAAATCAAAAGTAGGGCAGATTCTAGGATTAATTAAAGGCTGAACACATGCAACTTCTGCTATTAAAACAAGTTAACATTCATTTGATAAACATTCTCTTTATGGTCTAATGTGAGGAATTTTATGAGTCAATATTTAAAGAAGAAAATCATCAAAGTTTTCACTTAGGAACTTTTTTTTTTTTTTTTTTCTTTCTTAGGTTTTCAGATAAAAAGGCTACCCTGTGGTTGACTCCATGGACATTAAACATTGGCTTACATGTGCAATGTGCAAGAGGTCTGAAGGTGATTTCCTGTGTAGGTTGCAAAAAATGCGGCTTGATGATTTATCTGACATTTTCTCACTCGTCCTGGTTGAATGAGGTGAACCACTGTGCAGTAACCTTTTACAGCTGTGGACCGTGCTGCATGTTTTGCTGACTCAGACACTGCTTGTTCATGCTTTGACATTAGCTTTCCACTTCCTGAGCCTCTGCAGTGTTTTAGAGGCATGCTGCTGGATGCGCTTGTGTTGCTGATCTGATGCCAGTCTCGATATCTATTTTATCAAAATTAAAATAATCGTGCAAGTACGAGAGACTGAATGTAGGTCACCATAATATCAAGGCCCGTATTGCATGTATGTCTACACGCAAGTAATCTTGCAAACTGTTTGGTTTACGCAACGACTTTCGATCTAACTGTAACTGAAAGTAAACACTTCAGGCAATTATATTGAATGTGCGTTATACTGTAGGTAAAAAGACGATTACTTACGGACCCCTCTGAAAGTATTGGAACAGCAAGGCCAATTCTATCGATTTCGCAATACGTTGAAGACATTTGGGTCAAATCTTATAAACCCATATGTTATTCACAATAGAACATAGAAAACATATCAAATGTTTAAACTGAGGAAATGTACCATGTTAAGGAAAAAAATTTGATGGCCGCAACACGTCTCAAAAAAATTGGGACGGGGGCAACAAAAGGCTGGAAAAGTAAGTGTTGCTAAAAAGAAACAGCTGGAGGAACATTTTGCAACTAATTAGGTTAATTGGCAACAGGTCAGTAAGATGATTGGGTATGAAAAGAGTATATTAGAGAGGCGGAGTCTCTCAGAAGTAAAGATGGGCAGAGATTCACCGATCTGCGGAAAATTGCGTCTACAGATTGAAGGTTAAGGGCAAAATGTCCACTTAAGTAAAATATGCAAGTTCAACAAAAAGAAATGGGTAAATAATGGCAGGTTTATGTTAAACGCATTAAATAGAAATATGTACATTTACAAACTTATTATAGTATCATGAATATTATATCCATATGTAAAATCTACATAAGGCCATAGAGTGTACTTTTTAGAGTGTACTGATGATAAACTTAAAACAATCCCAAAAGCTGATATAAATAAAAGTATTTTTGTTGTAGCTTGTGACGTAAGCCTACGGTATAAATTCTCAACCTACACCTTGACCTTTAAGAATAGCCATTTTTATTATTTTAAAAACAAAGTTAATTTTGAGTCTTGTGGGGTGTTCCCGGTATGCAGTGGTTAGTACTTAACAAAAGTGGTCCAAGGAAGGACAACCGGTGAATCGGTGACATGGTCATGGGCTCCCAGGGCTCACTGATGTGTGTGGGGAGCGAAGGCTAGCCCGTCTGGTCTGACCTCACAGAAGAGCTACTGTTGCACAAATTGCTGAAAAAGTTAATGCTGGCTCTGATAGAAAGGAGTCAGAACACACAGAGCATCACTGCTTGCTGCGTATGGAGCTGCGTAGCTGCAGACCGGTCAGAGAGCCCATGCTGACTCCTGTACACCACCGAAAGCTCCTACAATGGGGACGTGAGCATCAGAACTGCACCATGGAGCAGTGGAAGAAGGTGGCCTGGTCTGATGAATCACGTTTTCTTTTACATCATGTGGACGGCCGGGTGCGTCTCCGTCACTTACCTGGGGAAGAGATGGCACCAGGGTGCACTATGGGAAGAAAGCGATCCGGCGGAGGCAGTGTGATGCTCTGGGCGATGTTCTGCTGGGAAACCTTGGGTCCTGGCTTTCATGTGGATGTTACTATGACATGTACCACCAACCTAAACATTGCTGCAGACCGAGTACACCCCTTCATGGCAACGGTATTCCCTAATATCAGTGGCCTCTTTCAGCAGGATAATGTGCCCTGACACACTGCAAAAATTGTTCAAGAACAGTTTGAGGAACACGACAAAGAGTTCAAGGTGTTGGCTCAGCCTCCAGATTCCACAGATCTCATTCCGATCGAGCGTCTGTGGGATGTTCTGGACAAACAAGTCCGATCCATGGAGGCAGGTGGCTTTAATGTTATGGCTGATCGGTGTAAGAGCATATACATGGATAATAACATTAATTGCTATATATTAATATATAGAAATTGATATTAATGCAGTATGCCAATCATATCTTGTTGTGTATGTTCAGTTGCATTATTCCCTAAATATTTCATATTTCTTATCTTATTTCTATTATTCTTATTCATTTCTGATTTTTATTTTTAATTTAGTATTTAATGCACAGTCTACTTCATGATGCACCATAGGAGACAGATGTGGACTGCTGGCAGGCCAGTCAAGCACACGCACTCTGTGTCTACGAAGCCACGCTGTTGTAGCACGTGCAGAATGAGGCTTGGCATTGCCCTGCTGAAATAACCATGGACTTCCTGGGAAAAGACGTTGCCTTGATGGCAGCATATGTCTCTCTAAAATCCCAATATACGCCTCCACATCAGTGGTACCTTCACACATATGCAAGTCCCCCATGCCGTGGGCACTGATGCCCCCCATACCATCACAGATTCTGGGTTTTACACCTTTCGCTTATAACAGCCTGGTTGGTCTTTTTTATCTTCAGCACGGAGAACTCGACGTCCGTTTTTCCCGAAAATAAACTGAAACGTGGACTCATCTGACCACAGCACACGTTTCCACTGCCTTTCAGTCCATCTGAGATGAGCTCGGGCCCAGAGAACTCGCCGGCGTTTCTGCATAGAGTTGATGTGTGGCTTCCACCTTGCATAATAGAGTTGCGGGTTGCATTTATGGATGCGGCAGCGGACTGTGTTAAGTGACGACGGTTTTCCGAAGTACTCCCGAGCCCATATGGTTATATTTATCACAGTAGCATGAGGATTTCTCAGGCAATGCCGCCTGAGGGCTCGAAGGTCACACACATTCAACAGTGGTTTCCAGCCTCGCCCTTTACGCAATGAGATTTCTCCAGATTCCCTGAATCCTTTCACAATATTATGCACTGTAGATGGTGAAAGACCTAAATTCTTTGCAATCTTGCGTTGAGCAATGTTCTTTTTGAACTGACTGACAATTCTCTCACGAAGTTTGGCACAAAGTGATGAGCCATCCTTGCTTGCAAAGACTGAGCTTTTGGTGGATGCTCCTTTTATGCCCAATCCTGATCCCCTCCCCTGTTACCAATTAACCTGATCCTCCAAAATGGTGTTACTTGAATATTCTATAAACTTATAAACTTCAGTGTTATTTTGCCTCTGTCCCAACTTTTTTTGTGTGTGTTGAAGGCATCAAATTCTAAATTTGTTTATATTTACAAAATACAATTAAGTTGTTCAGGGAAAACATTTTCCCTTAAGTTCAAGTTTGTTCAAGAGACTTGACAAATCACTGATTTGCAAAATCACAACTTTTATGAAAATGGGGTTAGTAATTAAAGACTACAGTTAAAGACTATTATATTTTGCAGTGTGATAAATGAAACTAATAGATGATATAGAGTCTGTAGTGGATGATATGGAGTAGATGATATGGAGTCATTTCCTCATCTGTGATGATTGTGGGTTGGGTTTCTCTGAACTGACACAATTTTTTTTTTTTACCACAAATGAGCATAAAGCAAACGTAATATCAGCAGAGAAGATTTCCTGCACAAGGTTACACATTCAAACTACCTTTGTATCAGCCACACAGTAAAGGAAGACGGTCACAGAGGTAAGAGTACATTCTTACAGCAGAAAGCATTTTAAACACCCACATTTATTTTTTGGGGGGATATTTGGCCTGAGTTTATTGTTACTGTAATTTTTCATTTTGGATTTAAAAACATAAAAAAAGCTTTTAAAAAATATAGGCTAATTTAGTCTCTGTGATTAAGTTACTAAACAAATATATGACGTTTTATGACATTCAGATTTATGGCATTCCTTTTACAAAAGCTCTAATGATAAACATGTTTGACACATTTTTACTGTAGGCTACTTAATGAGTTTATGTTATACACATCAACTAATCATTTTCATGAGATAATTATATTACTGTTGCTGCCACTGTCAGAAAAAGGTACTGTATAGGTACACGTTTGTTTGTATAGGTACAATGTTGGTCCTTAAATTCAAATTCTATACTTTAATGATTCCTCTAAACCAGTGGTTCTCAAATTTTTTTTCAGCAAATGAGCCAAGATGGACATTTTTAATTTCCTGTAAGCCTTGACAATGCTACGTTATTTTTATTCCAGATTACTTAAATAAAACTTGTAAATCCATATCGAATAAATATTGTCTTTGTCTAGACTTCTGTTTTTCCACTGAGTCAGAGTCACCAGATGGTTGTCGAAGAATTAGCGGAGGTAGATCAATGGAGAAATTTGTCCATTTTATTGCTGAACTCCTACGCTAGTTCAGAGTGTCAAGACAGTGAAAAAGACTAAAATATAACGTACGCTCTTCATTTAAATGCCAGTCATTTGACTCAGTACTGCCCACAATTTAGCTTCATAGACTGATATTAAGTTTTATGTTGTATAATTAAAGGAATAAAACAAAAGAGGAGGTTGTCAGGTTCTCATTTGCAAATCAAGCAACCACATGAGGGTGTGTGACCTAGTTTGGGAACGGCTGCGTTAACCAAAGGTATGAATGGCCTACCATGGAAGCACCACAACAGTCACAAGCGTTTGTACCATCAAACACCAGTTTAGCACCTTTTTTCTGAAAGTGTGTTGATTGAAATGACTTAATTTGTGACTGTGGGAAAAGGCTTTCCAATGCTTTACATAACAAAATGCAATAGTTTTGTGGTATTTTACATTAGAACCTGAACATCTTGGCTCTGTTCCACAGGCACAATGTCTCTGGGACTCAACTTCAGCAGCAATGATACCTGTGAGATCCAGGATGCAGCCCTTCCACACTTCTTGCCCATCTCCTACAGCATCATTTGCTGTTTCGGGCTTCTCAGCAACACCATCAGCATCTTTGTTTTCTTCATAAGACGCAATGATGACAGCTCAACAGCAGTGTATATGCGCCATCTGACACTGGCCGACTCGCTCTTGGTCTTGTGTTTGCCCCTGAGGATCTACTACCATTACAAACAGGGGCCTTACTTCCTGTGCAAAGTGGTGGGCGTGTTCTTCTACATCAACATGTACGCCAGCATCTCCTTCCTCAGCCTGATCAGCCTGGACCGCTACCTGAAGATCGTCAAGCCAGTCTGGGTCTTCCGCATACAGAAGGTGCTGTGGAGCCGCATAGCCAGCTACATCATCTGGGTGGTTCTTTTCTTAGGAACTGCTATGTTCTTTGTGAGTAACCAGCAGAAACACCCATGTGAAAAGATCTGCTTCCATTTCCACGATAAGGGGCTGTTAGCTGGAAGCGTCAACCTGGCCGTGGTAGTGCTCTTTGGTGTCTTGTTCCTGGTCTTCATCATTTCCTACGTGAAGATTGCACTGAAGCTTAGAACCATGGAGATCGGAAAAGGCGACCCGAACGCACAAATCCGCAAGAAGCGTCTTGTGCTGAAAACTTTCCTGGTGCCTGCTATATTCACGCTGTGCTTCCTGCCGTACCATATGGTCAGAGTGCCGTATGTACTGGCCCAGATGGATGTGATCAAAGAGCTGGAGAGCAAGCAGCTGTTGCACTACTTGAATGAATACACCCTGCTTCTGTCTACACTCAACAGCTGCCTGGACCCTATCATTTATTACTTTTTGTCCAGCATATACAGGAAGACAATCCTATGTGCCATCCAGGGCAAGTTTAAAACCATGTATGACCTAAACAGGAGACGAATTAGCATTAATCGATCAATTACGGAAATTTAGCTCGGAGGACTTATTCGAGTTGTACATACTGTCGAGGAAATATTTGTGACATTTGCACAGACTGTACAGTATATAAGGAATTGTAATGTTGATGTTGTGTAAAAACATTTTATTTTAAATACTGATATGTTTTCATAGCAGGTAGATTATATCATTTATTTAGAGACGTATATTACTCATCTACTCATGTAAGCGTTCCCTATGATTCAGATGTCTGACCTTTTTTAAATGCCTTAGTTTTTCTGGTTGTAAGGTTGTAAGGGGGTCTATGTGACATTTTTAAAAACTTTTTTGTGGTAAACTGCAGTGTGTTAACCATGGTGTTATTAGAAAATGCTCATTACGGTGGTGGAGTCTGCAGCACTAACATTAAAAACATCTAAACTACTTGTCATCTGGAATTTCCCACTGAATGCGACCTGCTTGATCTTTCTGATTATGTTTTTTCCTGCGGATGAACAAAAGATGAAGAGGTACTCATGTCAACATATCATTGTACATTCTGTAAAAATGTGTGTATTTATAGATCTTTTATATATGATATTAGTTACTGATATTCTGATTGTCTATTTAAATGCTTACTTTATCATATGCTATGGTAGACAAAGTAATTTAAAAAAAAAAAAAAATTACCAAAAAATAAAAAAATAAAAAATAAAAAATTCAGAATAAAAATTGTAATTGTTATTTTTCTGTGGTCATTTATTTTGTATGACAGTGCTTCCTGAAGATAGATGTTTTAGATCTTTATAAAATGGTTTTAATGGTGTGTATGTAAACTATATATTTTGGTGACACTTTACATGAAGGTTTCTTTAGTAAACATTAATTACTGACTTTATTTAACATAAATAAACGATAAACTGTAGCATTAACAAGCCATAAGAACATATGAATAACAAATCATCAAAGGTAGTTAACACAGCATTGCACATATAAGCATATGAGATTAATTAACATCTTATTTGTTTATCGACTTTATAAATGGTTTATTCACTATGTATTAGTCTTTGTTCATAAAGATCTTCATAATTAGAGATCTGTTAGGTGAAAGTGATTAATAATTGCATTATTAGTTTTTATGTGCAGTAAAAACTTCATTAAACCTTCAAGTATTAATACTATTACATTAAATTCGCAAAAAGACTAAAGAAAGACTACAAAAGAATAAACCTTTCATACGTTTCTTCTGAACATGAGTTTTATTAAACAAATAACAAGACATTAATTCACTCCTTATACTGCATGTATGTGTTCCTTAAAATAAAATGTAATCAAGTAATAAATCAAATATTATTTTTAAGCAATACTATACAGTTTCTATTAAAAAATAGTTTCTATTTATTATGAACTATTAACAATGATAATTAAAAAGATATTTTTGTGTATTATTTTGTAATTTTTGTTTTTTTTTATCATATTGATATCTACAATTCTTATTTGCAAAAATCTTAATTTATTCATAGCAAACACTTTATAAATAAATATTAGATTTACAAGAATTAAGTAAACATTAACTTGCCACTAATCGGCATTTATTATATTTATATGTTAATTATATCAAATATATTAAATATATTATTTTATTATTTATATTTTAATCATACCATGATGAACCGTTCTCTTCACACGTGTTTTGTTGTCTTATTAATGCTGTTCTTTATGATGCATATTAATTCAGGGACACTTCATAATTGCTTAAAAGTGTTTGTAAGTATTACATAAGTATTAGATAACCAGATTGTGGTACTTAAACCCCGTTACTCAATCATCATAAAAATAATATAGCGATAAGAATAATATGAATACAATGTAAACCAAATGCCCATTTAGTAACACTTCTTAAATGCACAAACACTTAATAAACATTCGTTTAACTACATAAACTTTAATTATTCCGCTTTTTGACCCTAACTGTAATGTATACATCATTTATGCCTTTGGTAATACTTCATAAATGTGCAAGAGTGCTTAACAAACATATAATCACATATAAATCTTACTTATCCATGACAAAAATACATATATTATCGTACAACATGGTGCTAAATGTTGATAAACCCACTGTTCAGCCTCACACATAGATTTTAGATATAGATTCCAAAAACACTGTAGAAAAAATTACATGCTATATCTCATATTGCAATATCTCTTAAAACAGTTTTGAGTAATTTTAGAGATTTCATGTAAATCATGTAAATTATTAAGTCCATAAAGCATCAGTTTCGAAAATGGTTCATTCTACTAAATATAATAAGCTAATATTTAATATAAAAGTTATTAATTTATTATGATTATGATTATTATATTATTATTATTATTATTATTATTATTATTATTATTATTATTATTATCATCATATAACTCAAATACATTGATTTAAACTACTCAAATAGATTTTATTTACCCCATTTCTTATTTTATTACACATTCATCTATTCTTGTACTATATATATATATATATATATATATATATATATATATATATATATATATATATATATATATATATATATATATATATATATATAGAGAGAGAGAGAGAGAGAGAGAGAGAGAGAGAGAGAGAGAGAGAGAGAGAGAGAGAGAGAGAGGAAGGACACAAGTGTGTGAAATCACACAATGTCTTTATTTTTTGAGAAATCCAGGAATCATAGTCATGAAATATAAAAGGGGTCAAGGTACTGCTACAAGGCAGACATGGTAATCATAGACATTTCCATAAATCATAAACCGTAACACATACAGGGGTCTAAACACGGAAGTAAAACAGAGAAACAGAGAACAGAGAGTGCGGGAAGCTAAGGCTCAGAAACACACACTATAGTGAACATGACAAAGGAACATAAAGAAAACTAATCTTGGGATGAACTCAGAACAGGTGCACACATTAGGTAACAGAGCAATGATGGGACTGGGAGGAGACAGGACCAAAACCCAGGCACAATGTAAACAAAAGCACATGGGGCCTGTACCATGAAGGTAGTTGACAAAACCGAAACAATCCAATCAGGCTTTATCGGTACCATGACACTGGTTATCAACTTTCTCTGTCAACGCAGGCTTTGATCCATGAGCGCGTGCACATAAGAGCGTGACGTCGGCACCGAACAACCAATAGTCTTCAACATGGAAAAAAGCAGCATACTTCCTGTTGAAGAGCAAGAAATGATTATGAAGGAATATGAGGAATTTAAATCTACACGAACTGCAAAGAGCAACACGGATGCGGCCGCCGAAGCTCGGGAACACTGTCGATTGTGTAAATGCGTAAGTTTACTTTTATAGGGAATAAATGAGAATAAACAGATTGAAAACTTATAACCCCGACATATTTCATGTAATTTCACTTAATATAAATATCAATTTTCGAATTCAATATTTAAAACAAATATCAATTTGTGAAAGTGTATTATGACAGGAATAATGCCACCGCATGTAAATATGTACCACTCGCAAAGAACCGCAAAGCAACACATACAGTCTGCGGTACAGTCAGAGCTTCAGCGTGTCAGAGCTTTAATGTGTGGCTCAAGAGTAAGTATCAGGGAATTTAGAGATTTTGTCTATCCCTAAAAACTCGTTCTCTGCGAAGTGCTCTTCTTACAATTTGCGCTGAGAAGTCGAATTAGTTGCGTCACTTATATGTCACTTTGCTCACAGCTGATTGGCCCAAGTTGGGTTTGAGTTCTCTTACCCAGAACCGTAGCCGTGGAGCGTAAGTTACTATGGCGATGAACACCGATGAAATAAAAGCCGAGCCACTTTCACGGTACCTAAAACCCAGGGTTGGGACAAACTCCAGGCCCCTGGAGTGAACTGATCAGAAAACACAACAACAGCAACAACATTAACTCGAAAGGGTGGGTCCTTAGTGAACTCGTGTAATGCTCGTTGCTGATTGGCTACAGCATGCATATGATGTTATTATAGATATGCTGTCAACTTTGTACAGCATTACAGTTTTTCTGTAACTGAATAAATACACCAGATAATTGATTCCTCATGCTAAAATCCCCTAATCATACAATACTCCTTCACAACGATAAACACATCCTCATCGGTTCAACACCGTTTGCAGTCCTGCCGCGTTCATTTTTGCAAATTTCTATACACACTATGTACTTCTCATTGGGAACACGGCTGTCTCATTTTCCTCACCGCTGGAGTCACCAATCAGAGCTCAGTGGGCTAATGAATGAAACCACCTCAATCTCACCTGTGAAAACTTATTTCATCGTAATTATCCGCTCGGGTTTCCCAGGACCCCACTGTTTTCCTGCTGTTTGGTCAGGGAGAACATCAGCTGTGGTGATGCAGATGAGGTTTCGTGGCCAGATCCTCATGAGCGACAAGATGATGTATGAGTTTTCTTTATTTTTATTTCATTATTTTTGTTTGGTTTTGTTTATGTAAACTTTACAATATTTCCCAACTGGTTACACACATTTCCCACAACTACAACCACAAACCAGACCAAAACAACACAAAACCGTACACACAGCACCAATACGACATTTTTTCTCTGTTTTTGTGATAATTTTTTGTACTGCAAGCAGCTTTTGATAAACGTTTGTTTTGTGGCTCATCTCGTTTTGGAAGGTAATTAGATTTGTGAACGGTGAAATGTACATAATTACTTATTCAGTGGCTGTTTTTGTGGTCTTTGTATTTTGAAAAAGTGCTTTGTGTTTTGAAATACACTGTCTAACTTGGTGGTTGTGTGTGTAGATATCTGTGTGTGTGCGCGTGTGTGTGTGTGCGTGTGTGTGTGTGTGTGTGTGTGTGTTTCTGAGTGGATTATTTGGCTATGAGCTATGTGCGAAGAGTTTCATTCACTAGCACACTGAGCTCTGATTGGTGACTCCAGCGGTTAGGAAAATGAGACAGCTGTGTTCCCAATGAGAAGAACGTGTTCAAAAAAAGAAATGTGTACAGAATTTTGCAAAATGAATTCAATTATTTAATTCCTTGTTTCCAAGTTTCTGTCGTGGTCCTGAATTTGCTGTTGTGATTTCTATTTTTCAGCTTCTGTTTGCAAGTTTGCAGTCGTGTTTCCTGATTTGTTGTCGTGTTTCCTGATTTGTTGTCATGTTTCCTGATTTGCTGCTGTGTTTCCTGATTTGAGTCGTATCTCCTGATTTGTTGTTGTGTTTCCTGATCTGCTGTAGCATTTCCTGATTTGCTGCTGTGTTTTCTGATTTGTTGTCACGTTTCCTGATTTGCTGCTGTGTTTCCTGATTTGTTGTCGTGTTTCCTGATTTGCTGTCATGTTTTTTGGTTTGTTGTCATGTTTCCTGATTTGCTGTCGTGTTTTCTGATTTGTTGTCATGTTTCCTGATTTGTCATTGTGTTTCCTGATTTGCTGTCATGTTTCCTGATTTGTTGTCGTGTTTCCTGATTTGCTGTCATGTTTCCTGATTTGCTGTCATGTTTCCTGATTTGCTGTCATGTTTCCTGATTTGCTGTCATGTTTTCTGATTTGTTGTCATGTTTCCTGATTTGCAGCCGTGTTTTCTGACTTGCTGTCATGTTTTTGGTTTTGTTAATGTGTTTTGCACATGCAGGCCACCGTATAAAGTGTCACTTAACGTGTTAATGTAAAATCTTAATGCAGTATCAATTTGTAATCAACTAATATCCATTATGATAACCCATAAAACAATATCACATGTGTGCGGTCTTATTATTTATCTGTGTTATTTCCTGTGCATAACCACCGCCTTAATATGCATTGTCAAGATTTAATGATGTGATAATATGAAAAGCGACCTAAATAGAGAACTTAAGAAAGACTTTAGCCTGGAATTCTCAAATTGGAATAGAATTTTAGACATCAATAATTACAAAATGAAACATTTTCAAACAAAATGAAGTTGAGATGCTATCACACTTGACTTATGCTATAGGCTACTATCTAGTGAATTTCTTGAATAACTTCATAATAAGCAGTTGAGACTCGACAACATAAAGTCATCCAGTGTACAACAGTCTAGCAGGTCATTTTGAGCAGTTTTAGACCTACCGTTATTCAGTTGTGTTCCAAACAGCAGGTGAGTTGTGTTTCCCATCAACATTAACCAGGGTTGCCAGGTTTCAACAAAATTTCCAGCTCAACTACATCTCAAAAACCACACAAAAGACCTGAAACTAGCCCAAACAATTGGAAAAAGGAGAGACATTTTCTTCTCAGTACGGTCACTGTGGTCGATCTTTGTAATATATCTTACAATATAAATGGTTCTTTACATTATAGACACTCTGTCTGCACTTACACCATTTATTTGTGGAAATTTATTACATTTATCAGTAGTGTGATTGCTACCCCTCTATTTATTTATCACCTGTTGCAGTTCCCATGTCTGACCACTAGGCGCAATAATAACTCAATGGAGCTAAATGGGGCAGTGAGCACTCTGCACCACCATCGTGCAACATCTAGAAAGGCGAGCGAATTGATGGAACATCAGCTTATATCTGTCAAATAGCAACATTTTTTAAATTGTCGGTCACTCTAAAGAGATAATTAGTAGTTCAACGTAATTTAAAATGTATGGAATTGTGAATGAGGCATACTATGCTACTGACATCTACAGGTGCATCTCAATAAATTAGAATGTCGTGGAAAAGTTCATTTATTTCAGTAATTCAACTCAAATTGTGAAACTCGTGTATTAAATAAATTCAATGCACACAGACTGAAGTAGTTTAAGTCTTTGGTTCTTTTAATTGTGATGATTTTGGCTCACATTTAACAAAAACCCACCAATTCACTATCTCTTTGCAGGTGTTTTGAGTTGATTAGCTGATTGGCATGTCACCATATTCTAATTTGTTGAGATAGTGAATTGGTGGGTTTTTGTTAAATGTGAGCCAAAATCATCACAATTAAAAGAACCAAAGACTTAAACTACTTCAGTCTGTGTGCATTGAATTTATTTAATACACGAGTTTCACATTTTGAGTTGAATTACTGAAATAAATGAACTTTTCCACGACATTCTAATTTATTGAGATGCACCTGTATATAATGTCTAGTTTACAGTCTAGTTTCAATCCCACATTCAAAAGTAATGAAAACACAACATTAAACATTTACTTTTTACTTTTAATGCTTGAGTACATTTAAAACTTGACTTTCAACTTTTTGACTTTCACTTGAATGCATTTTTGGCTGAATACCTTCACTTTTAACCAAGTAAGATTTCGAAACATTATCCAAACGTTCACTTGAGTGTAATTTTTCAGTACATTTTCCACACCTGGCCTTCACCCTTGCGGATTGGTATCTGTTATGTAAGACCGAGTTAAAAGCCAGGAATTGGCTGTAATTAATTTTTTGAGAAATGTGTGTGCAAACTTTACTGAGCTGTGCTTAAATAAATGAATAACTGTTTATAATACGCTCCCTTTCTTTTTCTGATAACACATGATCAAATTAAACATGCTATTGCATTTTATTTAGGAAGTTACTTCTTAAGTACTGTACATTTAACTCTGATTTCCTATATTTTTCTGCCCATATCTTGACCGAGCTTGCCCCTTTTTGTTTAGTTCTGCATAATTTTCGCTGCAATGCTATAAGTGAGACTGTATACTGATTATAAGTTAGATTTTATCACTTTCTTATCACAACGTCACTTCTGAATCACTAAGAGAATGCAAAGAGTGCAACTTGTTGCGGTTGGAACTGAAAGTTGAAAGTCAGACACAGAAAATTTCCCAGTCTTTGAGTAATGCTTACAGTGTTTATATGAGTCCACAGGAGCAGCTGAAGTTTTGGTTCAAAGGCCAAAAACAGTACTCTAGTCTTTTTTGCTTTTGCTTTTTTTTTTCTTTTGCTGTGTCTCCAAACTTATACATTAACTGAAAACGAAATAAAGGGAAATGAACAAAGACACCTGATACCTCAGGCATACATTTTACTGATATGGATCACTAGCACCTTTGTTCATCAACATCTAATCAAAAACTAAAAGCTAAAATATACAAACTCCATAAGGTTGAACATCCTGTTTTTATAGCAAATAACTGGAATGAAATCTAATACATTTCCACAAACAAAGACAAAGTGTAAGTGCACACGGTGTGTGTATGACAGAAGCATTTCTATTGTAAGATATTTTAAAGTATATTGTAAAGATTGGGAGAGGGAAAGGGGGATTATGGAGTAGATAAAACAAGAAAAAAAAATTCCCCTTTTAAAACAGCCACTTTTTTTTGTTGTTGTCGCTAGTTTCAGGTCTTTTTGTGTGGTTTTTGAGATGTACCTGGACTGAAAATTTTGCGGACACACCTGCTGTATCGAACGCAGTCGATCAAAGGTATGACTAAAACCACTTAATCTGAGCTGCTAGATCTCACCAAGGCCTCACGTGTCACAGGGTTAACCGTACATTTTTAAAGATCAGATGGGACACGTCCACCAAACATACTGTCCTTTTAATAATCGGGTATTGTAATAATAACAGTAAGAGAAGAATGGTGTGGTAAGTCAGAATGCATACTTGGTGTGGGAGGAAACCGAGACGAACTGTCAGAGGAAGTGGGTGATCGTATGTGTGATGCGTTTCTGCACATCTGCTTCCTGTTCCTATATACTGTTTATGTATTTCCCCCTTTTCCAGCACATTAAGGGTATTTCTTACTAAGGGTAACGTCAATAGTCATGTGTAGTAAGTGATCCGTATTACTAGCATGTCTGACATTTTGAGGAATATCCCAAATGAATCTTGTTAGAAAAAGAATCAAAAGAATGTCATTTGTTAGCAAAATAATTCTACACACGGTCTAAAAACTAAAGTCTTGAAAAATAACAAAAGGACTTAAATGGTTATTAATGAAGGGACAAACTGATGGACAATTTTCTCCTGAGATTCTGAGACCAGCCTTATCAGCCTCATTGAGCTTTTTTACTAGTTGGCATGCGAGCAAACTTAATTTTAATATTATTTAGTGGCGCCAAAAATTGTGACATATCCTCCATATAGGTGCACTTTACACTGTAGGTCTACAATTATTGACTCCCCTTCTGGAATTTCCCACCTGGGATTAATAAAGAGTCATATCTTGTCTTTTATGTTTTATCTGTTTATCTAATTCACTTGTGTAATCAAGTAATCAAGAAATGACTCAGGTAAGAGTAAACAAGTCTTCCTATACAAAACTGCTTGAGTAATTACTTAACAAATGACATTTTTACATGTGACACAACTCGCTCGAAAATGTCCTATAACTGAGGAACACATGCATTTTTGAACAGTTATGTTAACTAACCATGTGAGCTGTGCTGAAGTGAAGCGTTAATGTTGAAGTTAAGTTAATGTTGACGTTAAAGTGAAGGTTTATGTGCAGGATATGTGCAGCAGACATCTCTCATACAGTACACGCCTGCGTAGTTAAAAGCAAGTACAATCCAGGCTTAAGTAAAAGTGATGAAGATACGTTTCTAAAGCTAATTTGGATTTCTTTTGTCTTTATTCCACAAAAATCAAGCTGATGAACAAGACAAA